>JACSCI010000635.1:0-28734 GCA_016801065.1 Sceloporus tristichus | reverse complement strand
GTCCTCAGCTCCATAATAACAGAGGCAAACACACACACACACACACAGAGAGAGAGAGAGAGAGAGAGAGAGAGAGAGAGAGAGAGCTCTATATGTACAAACTAGAGTCTTCCCAGCCTATCCCTCCTGAGTACATCTCCGCAGCTTGGGTTCCATTCCGAAAGGAAGGAAGGAAGCAAGGAAGGAAGGAAGGGTGTGGGTTCCCTTCTTCCAAAGGCCGCAAGTGGAATAAGCAGCACCAGCAGCAAGGGTCTTGTTATGCCTGCGCATGCTGAGGAGGGACCTTTCAGGCATATGTGCATGTGCAGTCCTTGGAGAGAGGCATGGCCATGGAGGGGAGGTGGATCCAAAGGTAAAAGGGGCTTTTAAGAGCTCCCTCCCTCCTGGAAAGTGGGGCAGAGGAAAGACCCTTCTCATTCCTCATTTGGGGAAGATTTTTGTGCCAAATAAATAGCATCACACAAGATAGCATTGGAAACAACATTTTCATGGGGGAGCAGTTTTCCTTGGGGGGAGAGAGCTCTGTCTGGGGGGAGAGAAGATCCCAAGTTTAGGCCAAAGCCAGGAAGAGGCAGACAGAGTGAACCTAAAGCTCCTTCTGGGGAGACTGACACATCCCTGGCACACTGGGATCTAGGCTTAGAGGCCCACAGGATCCCAGTGCATCCCCACACAAATATATACCTAGTCCTTCACAACAAGCCTCTGGAGGAGGACCAGTAGAGAGACCTATGACGCCAGAAAGATTGCCCCCCCCCCCATTCTGCAAACATGCTGAAAGGATCTTGGACTCCTTTGAAGGGATGTAGGTTAAAGAAAAAGGAAGGAGGGAGGGAGAGAAAGCTGCAAGGAAAGAGAAGCATAAAGGGAATGCTGAAATAGGGGGACGCATCTGGGATCTGACTCAGGTCTCTGCCTCCCATAACCCATTATTAGAACATACCACAGCACACTGTGACACTTTAATTGATCATTTCACACATAAGATCTCTCAGGTAAGAGCTGACTTGGACACCAGCATTTGGCAGAGGCTATAAGTGAGGTGTCCAGTGACTCCGTGAATAAGATCATACTGGATCAATTTCAATCTCTTGAGTACCGAGGATGTGGACAAGCTCCTTGGAAGTCTGAAGAAGATGACTTGCCCTCTCGACCCTTGCTCTTCATGGCTGGTCATCCAAGAAGGAGATGGACTTAGGACTCACCTGAGATATATCATAGATGCATCTCTTAGGGAGGGCTATTTTCCATCTTCCCGAAAAGAAACAGTGGTGTGGCCGCTTCTGAAAAAGCCCTCCCTAGATCCCTTGGACATAAACAATTACAGACCGGTCTCTTATCTTCCATTTCTAAGCACTGTGATTGAGAGGACAGTTGACAGTCTTCAAGTCCCAGTAGTCTTGGAAGAATCAGATTATCTAGACCCATTTCAAACTGGCTTCAGGACAGGATACAGAATCAAGACTGCTTTGCTCACCTTAGTAGATGATCTGCACTTAAGTATTGACAGGGGAAGTGTGACCCTCTTGATGCTTTTGGACCTCTCAGTGGCTTTAGATACCATCAACCATGGCATCCTTCTGGAAAGCCTGAGGGAATTGGGGATCGGGGGCAATGCGTTGCGGTGGTTCTGGTCCTATCTCTCAAGCAGATTCCAGATGTTGATGCTTGGAGACAGTTGTTCCTCTAAAAGGGAGCTTGAATATGGTGTTCCTCAGGCATCATCCTGTCACCAATGCTGTTTAACATCTACATGAAACCACTGGGAGAGATCATCTGGAGGCATGGAGTGGGACCCAAATATAACTCTCCATGCCCCAGACCTCAGCGTCAATTAAGGAAGGCATCTCCTATATGTATGAATATCTTGAGGAAAAAATTGGCTGCATGAGGAAAGAAAGACAAACTGAATCCAGATAAGACGGAGGTACTTGTTGGGGATCCTAATCTGGGTATGAAGGTTTGTCAACCGGTTCTGGATGGGGTCACACTTCCCCTAAAGGAGTGTGTTTGCAGTTTGGTTGTGCTGTTGGATCTGTCGATCCAGATAGATGCAATGGCCAGGAGTGCCAGTTATTAGCTTCAGTTGATACACCAACTGCGTCCCTTCCTGGAACCTGAAGACCTAAGAAACTATGGTGTAGATGTTGGTAACGACACGACTTGACTTCTGCAATGTGGCCTACGAAGGGCTACCCTTGCACCAAGTCTGGAAACTTCATTAAATTCAAAATATGGCAGCCACAGTTGTCACTGGAAGTCCTAGAGGTGACCATATCAAACCCATTATAAAGTCGCTTCACTTGCTGCCTGTTAATATACAAGAACAGTACAAGGTCTTGGTTATAACCTTTAAAGCCCTTCATGGATTGGGTCCAGCTTACTTATGGGATCTCCTTCTCCCATCAATCTGCCCCACACATTAAGGACCTCTGGTAAACACTTACCATTAAAAAGTAGACTGGCCACATTTACCCAGAGGACCTTCTCTTCTGTCGCTCCCAAGTTATGGAATAGCCTCCGGAAGACATCTAATAAGTTTTTAAGGTTTTTAAAAGGCAACCAGATGTATCTCTTCCGGCAATGTCTTATTAATTTAAATAATTGTTCAACAACTGCTCTAACTGCCTCTGCCCTTGTGATGATTTCCTGTGGTCCAAGCAGCCAAACCACAGCCTTGTAATAATAATGATGATAATAATAATAATAATAATAATAATTTTATACCCTTCTCTTCAGCCAAAAGGCTATCAGAGTGGCTTACAAATTGTTAATTAGACATTGAGGTGCTGTACAGACCAGCAATTTGTGCTGGCCTACAGGTGTACTAGGGTTGCATTGAGGCGGCCTTTTCAGACGCCTCGCAACTCTAGTATGTTGTTATAGTGGCACCCTTTCTACATGGGTGCCACCATTATGACGTCACGGCTGCGCTGCCTCCACATGGGGCAGTGCGGACATGACTTCTTCATGCCGCTGAAGGGCATCTGTGGTGCCCTTTCTGTGGCACCGGAAGGAGCTCTGAAACGGAGCTCCTTCCTTGGTTTGTGCCACTGGCGCAGCCTTTACACTGCTGCGCCAGTGTCACAAAGAAGAAAGGGGACAAGCGGCCCCTTTCTTCATTTCCCCGCTGCTGTTGGGGTGTCCTTGGGGTTTGAAGCCCCAAGGACACCCCTTTCCAGGCTGTGGGGAAGTGGCATTTTGCCGCTTCCCCACTGCCTGGAAAAGCGGCGGATCGGGGCCTCAGGGCTGCCGCTGTGGCAGCTGAGGCCCTGATCCATTGGGGAAAAGGACGGGTGGAGGCCACCCCAAAAGGGCGGTCTGTAAACCGCCTCAGACATTATGGCTCTTAGCCCAGCAGACCCTTAACTTCCTTAAATCTCACTGCCATCATCCAGCGAATTATAAAAGGGTTTCCCTTAACCTACACTGGGACCGGTTAAGGGACCTTATTTTTACTTCTTTACTGATCTTCCCAAGCATCAACCGATCCAAGACATGTGTAAAAGGAGCATCAAGTAGTAGATACTCCAAGGAGGTATTTATTATAGATAATGAAATATAAGCAAAATATAAGTCATACAAGATATTAAGAATCTTGCAGGTACAATATTTGTAAGTATATAATATTCAATTCATACAAGCTATTAAAGAAATAAATAAACCTAAGTGGTCCAATTCTGAGACTAACTTCCAAGATCCGCTCTTTAACTCTCTCTCTCTCGGTCTCCAACCGACACAATTCCCCCAACTGTCTCTTGGTCTCTCAGGCCTTATATCTCCTTCTCACGGAAGCTTCCAGAAGAACTTTTATCTTGCTCTCTGATTGGTCAAGAGAGCCTTCCATAGCAGTGATGTCAGTCTGTGTTTGCATAAACCTCCCTTTACTGCCTGAAGAAGACCTCCATTGACTGGAGCACAGTCATTACAGTTGCCCAAGGCAAGACTTTTGCAACTAAAATGATGAAGGGTCTGGAAACAATGCCCTGTGAGGAAGCATGGGGAAAAGAAGGTTCAGAGGTGATATGATGGCCCTGTTTAAATACTTGAAGGGATGCCATATTTAGGAGTGAGCAAGCTTGTTTTCTGCTGCTCCAGAGAACAGGACCCTGAACAATGGATGCAAGCTCCAGGAAAAGAGATTCTGCCTCAACATTAGGAGGATCTATCTGACAGTTCATTGTTCGACAGTGGAATAGACTCTTTCCTCAGAGTGCAGTGGAGTCTCTTTCCTTTGAGGTCTTTAAACAGAGGCTGGATGGCCATCTGTTGGGGATGCTTTGATTGAGAGTTCCTGCATGGCAGGGGAGTTGGACTGGATGGCCCCAGTGGTCTCTTCCAACTCTATGATTCTATGATTCTGAGATCACAATGGGACAGTCTCAATGCTTCAGGTAAGGAGCACCAGCCTGAAGTCAAAATGGGCAGACTCAATGCATGAGGGTCGGAGCATCAGCCTTAGGTCACAATGGGCCATTCTCAATCTTTCAGAGAAGGTGCTTCAGGCTGAAGTCACAATGGGCCAGTCTCAATCCTTCAGGTAAGGAACACAAGCCTTAAGTCACACTATTTCCATCTCAGTACTTCAGGCAAGGAGAATCAACCTAACTTCACAATGGGCCAATCTCAATCCTTCAGCCAAGGAGCATCAGACTGAAGTCACAATGGGACAGTCTGAATCTTTCAGGCAAATGTTATTTTTATAATTTCAACAAATATACCCTTTAAAGTCTGGTCTAAAGATTTGCAAGAATTTATTTGGCAAGGCAAGAAGCTCAGGATAAAAATGAGAGCACTCCAAGATTTGAAAGGAAAATGAGGAATGGGTCTTCCAAACTTGAAAACATATTATAATGCAAGCGCATTTATATGGATTAAGGACTGGGTAAATTTAAGAGAAAAAAGATTCTAGAAAGTAGATAGTAAGGTGAGGTGGGGGAGAGGGCTCTGGGGGACTTGTCCACATGTGTCTTGTTCTTTCCATCTGTGAAATGTTGGGGGATATGGGAGAATGTCTCTGGATCTAAATTGGGGGTGGCCCCATGGCCTGGCCCTGATTGGCTGGAATCCCAATCCCTCAATCCATCCCTGGTCCTGATTGGCTGGGAGGGGAAGCAAGGGCAAGATGGCAGGAACCACTGATCAACTAATCACTGAAAACAGAGGATTGTACATAACCGACCCCCATTGCATCCCAGTCTCTCAAATTCCCAATGGCTCCACTTCAAAAAAGGAGGGCTGAACATTTACTGTCCCAAGGTCTTCTTTCCTCCATTTTCTTCCTCGAAGGAGGAACTGAGGGTAGTTTCTCTTCTCTTCCTTCCTTTGGAGGCCATCTTGGTTCTTTGCACACCTGCAGAAAGTACAAATGGAGGTGTTTTACATGTGCAACACTTATGCAGTCTTCCATGGACCACCAAACATAGAATTCAATGGCTCTCAGAGCAAAGCAAGCCTCAACGTTTCCTAGAAGATCAAACAAATCAATGAAGCTATTGTACTTTGGGCAGATAGTTAGATGACATGACTCCCTGGAAAAAAGGAGGATGGTCAGTAAAGTGGGAGGCATCAGGAAAGAGAAAGAGTGGCTGGAGGTGGACTGAGTCAAGGAAAGGGAGACTTTCAGCTTGCAAGACCTTGTTCAGTCAGTTAATAACAAGGTCTTTGGAGTTCCCTCCTTCTTAGGGTTGCTCCAGAGTGAAGCCAACTGAACAGAGGAAGGAACAGGAAAAGGCTCTTGTCTTGGGTTCCTTCTTTCTTCATTAAGAAAAACAACCCCAAACCCCTCTAGCTGGGATTACGCACAAGGCTTGGTCCTAAACTAGGGATGGGATTTCTTTTGGCCTCCAGGTGTCAGTGTACTACAACTCCCAGCATCCTTACTTTATTTGTTATGCTGTCCAAGGGGACGATGGGAGCTGTAGTCTGTCAACATCTGGTGGGCGATAGGATGTCCATCCCAGTTGAAAGAAGACTAACAGTTTTCAATGGAGGAAACAGAGCCAGAGCCCCCTCCCTCCAGGATCCAGCCTTTGGAGAGGAGTCTGGAAAGAGCTTCCACACCAGAAATGGTCCTCTTTTGCCTGAACAGAAGCAGATGTATATATTCACACAGAGACACCCTTTGATTCCCCTCTGAAATCTCATAGACCCACAGAGACCCCCAAGAAGGAAGAGGAAGCCTGGCAGCCAGAGGAGCCTTTCTGTCTTATTTGGAGGGAGGAGGAGGAGGAGGAGAAGGGGCCTTTCTTGCTTCCAACCCCAAAGCTGCCTCCCTACAGAAGGCCCTCCATCCCCCCATCACTGGTTCCAAAATGGGGCTCTTCCCCTCCAGTCCTCATTCTCACAGAGGAACCAAACTGAGGAGTGCCCCATGGAGGCCCCACCTTCCCTTCCCTGCCAAAGAGACCCAGAAGGAGCCCTTCTTCTTCCTAAGCAGCCAATGGTCAAAGCCACAGCCTCCTAGGACCCCATTCAGGCCTCTCTAGTCTCAGCAGCCATCTTCTAGAAGCTTCTTCCCCAACAGCTGCCCTCTGATTGGACGGTTGCCCAGCAGTGATGTCATCCCCCCAGAGGAGTGTCTTTGTGCCTCTGAGAACAGCCTCCTTCACTGTTGCCAGGCAGAGTCTGTTGTCGCCATGGAAACACCAAGGGAGGGAGAGAGAGTACTGAGCATGGTCCTCAAGAGATCTGGGCATGCTCAGTAGCAGCCACTGAAGCCCCTCTGCCCTGAAGGAAGATGGCTGCCCTGGCTGCCACTGAGCATGCTCAGTCCCTCCAGAGGAGAAAATGGAGGAGGAGGAAGGGGCCAGAGCCTTTAAGGGCTCTCCAGGCGGTTTCATGTAGATGTTAAATAGCATTTAGGACAGGATGATGCGACAAAAGATGCCAAATTTAAGATCCCTTTTGGAGGAGCAACTGTCTCCAAGCATCACCATCTGGAATCTGCTTCTGAGATAGGACCAAAACCACCGCAACGCAGTGCCCCCGATCCCCAATTCCCTCAGGCTTTCCAGAAGGATACCATGGTTGACTGTATCGAAAGCCACTGAGAGGTCCAAAAGCACCGACAGGGTCACACTTCCCCTGTTGATGCTCAAGCGGAGATCATCTAAGGAGACCATAGCAATCTTGACTCTGTATCCCGTCCTGAAGCCAGTTTGAAAAGGGTCTAGATAATCTGTTTCATCCAAGACCACTTGGACTTGAAGAGCAACTGCCCTCTCAATCACCTTCCTTAGAAATGGAAGATGGGGGACTGGTCTGTAATTCTTCATGTCCAAGGGATCTAGGGAGGGCTTTTGCAGAAGCGGCCATACCACCGCTTCTTTTAAGCAAGATGGAAAATAGCCCTCCCTAAGAGATGCATCTCTGATATAGCTCAGGTGAGTCCTAAGTGCATCTCCTCCTTAGAGGACCATCCATGAAGGCCAGGGTCCAAAGGGCAAGTTGTCTTCTTTACACTTCTAAGGAGCTTGTCTACGTCTTCAGGACTCACAGATTGAATTTGATCCAGTATGATCTTATTCACAGTCACTGGACACCTCACATATAGCCTCTGCAATAATGCTGGCATCCAAGTCAGCTCTTACCTGAGAGATATTATCTGTGAAATAGTCATTTAAAGCATCACAGTGATCTGTGGTAGGCTCTAATGATGGGTTCTGGGGGGCAGGTGCCTGGATCAGGTTCCACATCCCCCCCTCACTTAAGCTGTCCCTTTATGCTTCTCTTCCCTTGGCATTTTCACTCCTTTATTCCTTCCTTCTACTCCTTTTACCTACATCCTTTCAAAGGGGTGCAAGGTCTGTTCAGCATGTTCCCAAAACCGGGAGGAGGGTGTTCTTTTTGGGGCTGAGGGTCTCTCTGTTGGTCCTCCACCGCAGGGTTGTTTCCGCAGGGGAAAGGTATGTATGTGTGGGGGATGCCTAATTTGGATCCTGTGGGCCTTTAAGCCTAGTTCCCAGGTTGCTAGGGAAGTGTCAGTCTCCCCAGATGGGGCTTTGGGGTCCTTCCATCTCCCTCCTCTTGGATTTGACCTAGATTTTGGCTCTTTCCCCCACCCAGACAGAGCCCCCTCCCCCCAGGATCCCAGAGAAAACGTCTCTCCTCCCCCCCCCCAAATGTTGTTTCCAATGCAATTGATCCTTATTGTGTGTGATGCTTTCTATTTGGCACAAAACTCTTCCCCAAATGAGTCATCAGAAGGGAGGGTCTCTCCTCTGCCCCACTTTCAAGGAGGGAGGGGGCTCCTGAAAGTCCTTTTTACCTTTGAATCCCCCTCCCCTCCATGGCCACGCCTCTCTCCAAGGGTCCCTCCTTTCCTCTTTTCGCAAAATAACCCCCCAAGTACCTGGGCCCCAAGGAATCCCCAGAGGAGGGGCAGGGAAGGGAGAGAAGGGAGAGGAGGCCTGGCAGGCTCCCTGCCTTTCTTTGCGGGGAGGAGATCGGGGTTTCCGTCCTTCTTACATCACCCTCCCCCAGAAGATCCTCCAGCCATTCTGAATGAATGAGGACTCTCCCCACTTCCCTCCCTCAGAGCAGGCTGTGAGGGCGGCAGATTCAGGGGCTGAGACTGTGCATGCACATTTGCCACCAAAGGCCCCTCTTGAGCATTCGCAGGGATCGCAAAGCCCTAGCTGCTGCTGCTTAATCCATTGTTGGCATTTGGAAGAAGGGAAGGACTACACCCTTCCTTCCTTTTTCCTTCCTTCCTTCCGGAATGGAGCCCAAGCTGCGGAGCTGGACTCAGGAGGGAAAGGCTGTGAAGACTCTGCTTTGTACATACAGATCTCTCTCTCTCTCTCTCTCTCTCTCTCTCTCTGTATGTATGTCTGTATACACACAAGTGTGTGTGTGTGTGTGTTTGCCTCTGCTGCTCATATGGCTGGGAATGGAGCTGAGGACTGAGAAGAGAAGAAAGGGTCAGTTTTGTGCAAATTCAGAACTTATATGCATCAATGAGTCCATTGTGTTGAAATAACAAAGAACTTTATTAAGTACACAATGGCAGGATACAGAATGCCCCAAAAGGGTGGTCTCCCGCCACCCCGGTTTGCTCCGGAAGGGAACCAATGTGAACAAACCGCATGGCTCCATCGCGGAACAAAAAGAACCCACAAAAAGCAGGTTCTTCTTCTGGTGCCTTTCTGATGCTGCAAGGCACCAATGGCGCCCTTGCTGTGGCACAAAGGAGCTGGGACGTGCACATGCTACGTGTCCATCGCGTCAAAATGGCAGCGCCTGTGTCTACAGGGTGCTGCCATTTTGATGCCCTTATCACATGCTAGGAGTGAGGCCGGTATGGACGCTACGTTCTCGGCCAACCCCTATCACGTGACGGGGGCTGCGCAAAGGCACATTTAAATCAGGCCAGAGTCTGAAATTCAGCATTACAGTCAGAACTGCCGACCCCAAGCCAAATAATACATTAAAACCCCAAACTCTAGAACTCCACCCTCTTCCAAACCTAGCCCCCACCTCCAATTCCCATAGTCAATGGCCCACAGGTAACAAGGCTACCTTTGTCATTCCCAGAAACTAGTCCCCTTTTTGTTAATACCTTCCCCCCCCAACTTTCTTCAACTAACATCCTACACATTCCAAAACCTATCAATCAAATAACTATTCTAGCCAGCTGCAACAAATCTCACCCTCTATCTAACCCATTACACAACCCATCATCCCCAGTCAAATTTATAAACTAAAGGAATGATCTACACTAATAGCAATTAAAAGCTAAAATTAAGAAAATATAACTTTAAAACATAAAGACATATGGAGAGACAAACCTAACACACAAATCACAAGGACATTTTCTTATCACCAGAAATATAAATATATTCTTTGTATTCCTTCTTTACAAAAATAATGTTAGTTCATTTCTGGGATTTTTGTGCTTTCTCTCCTGTGTGGCCTTTCTGATGTCTTACTAGGTGTGACTTTGAAGAAAAACATTTCCCACAATGCTGGCATTTGTATGGCTTCTCCCCGGTGTGGACTCTCTGATGTTTCACTAGGTGTGCCTTCTGAAAAAAAACATTTCCCACAATGCTGGCATTTGTATGACTTCTCTCCCATGTGGACTCTCTCATGTGACACCAGGTATGACTTTGAAGAAAAACACTTTCCACAATGCTGGCATTGGTATGCCTTCACTCCTGTGTGGACTCTCTGATGTTTCACTAGGTTTGACTTCCAAGAAAAACATTTGTCACAATGCTGGCATTTGTATGGCTTCACTCCTGTATGGACTCTCTGATGTTTCACTAGGTTTGACCTCTGAGCAAAACATTGTCCACAATGCTGGCATTTGTGTGGCTTCTCTCCTGTGTGGACTCTCTGATGTAACACTAGGTATGACTTCCAAGAAAAACGTTTCCCACAATGCTGGCATTTGTATGGCTTCTCTCCAGTGTGGACTCTCTGATGTTTCACTAGGTGTGCCTTCTGAGAAAAACATTTCCCACAATGCTGGCATTTGTATGGCTTCTCTCCAGTGTGGACTCTCCGATGCCTGACCAGGGCTGACTTGTAAGCATATTTTTTCACACAATGCTGGCATTTATGTGACTTCTTTCTTGTGTGGACTCTTTCATGACTGACAAGTTCTCCTGTAAACAAGGACAATGACAGACAAGAATGAATCTCAGCATTAAGAGAGGAACGTGTTACCCCAAGATTTAGCACCACGTTCACCCCTCCCCATGTGAGATTAAATTAATTTGGGCATATTACACACACACCGAAAGAACGCGGTCCGCACATATTAGGGTTAGGAAGGGGCGTCTATTGTAGACACCGTTGAACTCTAATACACGAGGAACGCGTACAAAATGGCGGCACCCTTCCACACGGGCACCGCCATTTTGACATCATGGGCATGTAGCATCCGGGGCAGGGCTTCTGGCCCAGGGGATGTGGCTTCCACTCTCCATGGGTGGAGTTTCCACCCTCTAGGCTGGGCTTCCCCCGCCTTTTTCCCGGCCCCCAACTGTATCTCAGAGACAGCTGGGGGTCAGCAATGGCCCATGAGGGGGCAGACCACAGCCCCAGTCCTCCTCTTCCTGGACCTTTCTTCACCCCAAGGGGCGCTCTGGAACCCTTTAGGGTGAGGAAAGGCAAAAAGGGAAGAAGAGGAATGGGAAGGCCCCCTCTCTTCCTCCCCATGGACCTTTCCCTGCCCTCCAAGTGCCCTGTTTGGGACATCTGGAGGGCAGGAAGGGTAAGTGGAGAGATAGGTGGCTGGGGAGCCCCCCTGGCTTCCTCCCCATGGACCTTTCCCTGCTCTCCAAGTGCCCTGTTTGGGACACTTGGAGGGCAGGAAGAGTAAGCGGAGGGGAAGGGAGCAGGGCAGCCCCCGTGCCTCCCTCCCCACTGACCTTTCCCTGCCCTCCAAGTGGCCCATTTCGGATACTTGAAGGATAAGTGGGGAGGAAAGGGGCTGGGCAAAGTGCCACTTCTGGCACGCATGGCATAGGTTCACCATCACTGTCATAGCACTTGTGAGTGTCCTCCCCAGACTCCAGAATTTTGAGTGACAAAGAGCCTCTGGAATCAACCATGGAGCTAACCAAGCTCAGGTTGGAAAAGAAACGTTAGAGAAAAAGGAATTTATGTATTGCCATTTCCTCTCTTCATATACATTGCTCAGAATTGCCAAATGGATCCCCTAAATATGTCTGAAAACAAGGGTCTGAGCCGGTTCTCACCAGTTCAGTTCTTAAAATCTGTCAGGTTGGTGGCGGCCTCCCAATCCCCAAGGCCCCTCTCCTGGCCCTTCCCAGAGGTCGCTTCCTCTCCGTACAGAGCTAGGTGATCCTGGCTTTGCTCCTGCCTTCCCCTCCTGGCTCCCATAGGCCTGATCCCCTTCCCTTTTCCCCTCCGCTCTCCAACCTTCCCTCTTGCCCATCTTCACTGCTTCAGCATTTCACCTTCATGATTTGTTCCCTGCCTTTCTGTTTTTCACATTCCCTCCTTCTCTCTATCACAGACACACATCCACAGAGAGTGATGCATAAAAGGGACACTTTGAGGCCCCTTTGTTGAGAATGGATGGATAATCAATATACGAATGATTCATTGGGAAAGGCAGAGCAAGGGGGCTGGGAACTGGACTCGAATTTTGGTGAGGATCAAGCACCAGAGAGCAGCCTTAAAACAGCCTAAAGACATCTATAAGACAGGGATGGACTACTGTCACATGGGGGGGTCATATTAGCTCCCAGGGGATCTCAGGGGTATCCCCACATTGTATTGCCTAAAAATATGGAATAATGTTTTGCCCCACAGTATCCCATTGCATCCCTTTGGGGAAGTGGAGGCCATTTTACCACTTTTGAGCCCTCTCTGATCCATTGCATGGCCAAGGGAGATATTTTCCCCAAGAATCCTCTCCAGAGCCTCAAAAGTATGGAAGAGGGACCAAAAAGGGTAGGAAACTTGCTCAGCGATGTGCTAAGTACCATTTGGGTGAGAAAAGCATTAATCTCTATGCTTTCTTCCCACAAAATCCTAAATTTCAGAATTGAGAAACTCCGACAGAAGCATCAATCTCTGAAGAGTCAAAATCTTTTCCCTCCGTCGTTTACTATCTCCACACTCCTCCCTTTCCTCCCCCTTCAGCCCCTAACCAACCCAGCTGCCAAGGTAACTCTTGCCTTCTTCTTCCACTGTTCTCATACGTCTCTCCCCCTGAGGCATGCCTGCCACCCAAATCTCACAAACCAGTCAGTTAAGAGCCTCCACAACTGATTCCCTTCCTCCAAGCCGTTCTAGGCCCCATTTTACTTACCAATGACTTAAAACTACTAACATTTAAACTACTAACAATTCCCCCATAACCACAATACCATTCTGGATGAACCACGATGAACCACAGAAGCTGATTCTGACAATTGGCAGTTTACGATGGGGTATTTAGTATCCTTATAAAGTGGAGAGCAATAATGCCTCACTAAACCACAAATTCAAATATTCTACAGGATGTTGTTATCTCAATTAAACTACACTTGAAAGGGATCTAGGACTCCCAGTAGACCACAAGTTGAACATGGGCCAACAGTGTGATGTGGCAGCTAAAAAGGCCAATGTCATTCTAGGCTGCATCAATATGAGTATAGTTTCTTGATCAAGGAAAGTAATAGTGCCACTCTATTATGCTTTGGTCAGGCCTCACTTGGAACAATCCTGTGTCCAGTTCTGAGCCCCACAATTCAAAAAGATGTTGAAAAGTTTGAACATGACCAGAGGAGGGCAACCAAAGTGGTGAAGGATCTGGAAACCATCAAGCCCTATGAGGAGTGGCTTAGAGAGCTGGGTACGTTTAGCCTGGAGAAAAGAAACTTAAGAGTGGATATGATATCCATGTTTAAATATCAGAAAGGGTCGTATTGAGGATGGAGCAAGCTTGCTTTCTGCTGCTACAGAGAAAAGGAGACACCACAATGGATGCAAGCCAGAGAGAAAGAGGTTCCCCCTGAACATTAGGAGGAACTTTGGGACAGTAAGAGCTCTTCGACAGTGGAATATACTCCCTTAGAGCTTGGTGGAGTCCTCTTCTTTGGAGGTCTTTAAACAGAGGTTGGATGGTGCTTGGAATGTGTATTCCTGCATGGCAGAAGGGGGTTGAACTGGATGGCCTTGTGGTCTATTCCAACTCTATGCTTCTATAATTCTAGTGGAATCATAGCACCATGATAATTTAGCATAAAAGGGACCTCAGTCTTCATAGAAAGGAGAATGGATTACGGTTCCTTACCCACAGAGGCCACATTCTGATAATTCTCCATCATCACATAACTGTACATCATTTTCTGTTTCTTCGTCAACAGTTTCCATTCCTCCTCAGTGAAATATACAGCCACATCCGCAAAGGTCACCTGCAACAGAAAATAGCCCTCATCCAGAGAGTGACTAAGCAAAAGGGGAGGAAAGCACATGGTTCATCCCAAATATTATTTCATCACTTTACAATTCAGTCCAGGAAATAAACTTTAAATTCTGTCAGCAAGAAAAAAAGCTACTGCCTTCGAGATCCAGTTTGTCTTGAATCCTTTCAATATAATATACAATATAATAAACAATATAATTTAGGCCATGGCTGGGATATAGAGGATGGATTATGATACTCACTATCCCAACACATACAGTACATTTAGTCACCAAAGATTTAGTGCATTTAGACATTTCTTGCCACATTTCAGAGGCAAAAGTTAATTTTAACAAACTGTTGTGGGGAGCAATGTGGGCTTGAGGGCCACTGGGACCACCCCATATTTAGACCCAGAAATGTTCTACCATGTCCCCCAACATTTCACAGATGGGAAAAGGAAGACACATGTGGACAAGCAACACCAAAAGATGGTCAAGATGGCCAAAGTTGTTTATGAAGAAGATCACACAAGCTAGGAAGTGCACAGCAGTTTGCTTTTGTTTCAGCCTCCTGGGAAGGGCAATATCCTTCCTCTTTCTTTCCTCTCCTCTCCCCACTTTTGAGTTGATGAGGGGCAAACTGAATGGCATTCAGGAGCTGAAGTGAGCTGAGAAGGGGGAAAGTGGGAGGAGGAGAGACCAACCGGGACATGTTTGGAAGCGCCTGAAAAAGTGGGGCGACAGAGGATTAACCAGGACTGTCTCTGCTAAATTGGGAGAGTATGTTCTCCGCTTGCTTTCATGAACTGGCCCAGCAGTGACACAGATGAAACTAATAGTCAAGAACCTCGACTCACCAAGGAGTTCTTGTACTTCTGCATCCTCTTTCTCTTGGAGCCCAACTCCCTCCGCTTGGCCTCTGTGTTGGCCATCAGGTGGGCAGGGGTCCTGGTGGTCTTGCACTTGGTCACTTCCAGCAAAAGGTGCCCCAAAACTGGGCCAAGATGAAGTTCCTGCGAAAAGAGACCAGAGATTCAAAAAAAGACGCAAATTGGATGTCCTATAAAGAATCAATGCAAATATATAGAACTGGTTATAGAATAAAGACACGAGAAAATCCTAATGATCAGGGTTATGATCTTTCATGGTTCTTTTACAGACAATTAAGAAAGCTCTTCCTAATGGATAGAAATCAATACGGTATTTGCAAATCAGACTCTGATCTAGAACAGGAAATAATGTTGAATAAAGATGCCTTATTAGCAAGACTTTATAATTGTATTCTTAAAATCTGTACATAAGAGGAAGTTAATACAGAAAATGTGATCAGATGGTCTCAAAACTTTGGTTTTGCAATTGAATTAGACCAGTGGGAATACACTTGGAAACAAAGATTGAACTATACTTGCAGCCAAAACATCAAAGAGAGTTATTATAAAACATTTTTGATGGTATTTAACACCAGAGAGAATAAGCAAGAGGTATAAGAATTGCAGTAATTTGTGTTGGAAATGTGAAAAGGAGCAGGGCTCAATCTATCAAATGTGGTGGAATTGTGGAAAAGCGATACAATTTTGGAAGTTGATTTATTATTAGTTTCCGGGCACAGTGCAAGGTGTTGGTTATAACCTTTAAAGTCCTACATGGCTTGGGTCCAACCTATTTGAGGGATCGCCTGTTTCCATATAATCCGCCCAACTGCACCCTCAGGTCCTCTGGGAGGAATCTATTGTAGCCTTTAAAAACCAGGGCCTTCTCTGCAATTGCTCCCAAACTATGGACTGTGAGATGAGATCCGTCAAATTGCCAGCTTAGACAGCTTTAAAAAAGCTGTCAAGATGGATCTCTTCCGGCAGGCCTTTCCTGAATAAAGTGCCTGGCCACTGAATGACTGCCCCCCGCATCATGGATTAGCCCACCGCTCTGTCCTTGTTATATTTTTATTGTGTTTTTAATTGTGTTTTTAATAGATATTTTAATTGTACATGTTTAATCCTGTTTTAAGGGGGGAATTTGGGATATAATTTTGTAAATGTGGATTTTAATATGTTGTGAGCTGCTTTGATTGTCTTGTAACAGAAAAGCAGGATACTGTATAAATAAAAGTTTTATTTATGTATTTATTATTTTGAATTTAAGAAAGTTGTAACTATATCTTTTCAATTCTCAGCTGAAATTCTTTGCTTAATATAATAGAACAATCCATAGGGAAAAAACATGGTTTAATATGATTTTATACGTTGTCATCTGCAAGAATAGTGTTTGCTCAGAGATGGAAAACTAAAGAAATACCTTCAAAAGAAGATTGGATATTTAAGCTTCTGGACATGTGATAATAGTAGTAGTAGTAATAATAATAATAATAATAATAATAATAATATTTATTTGTATCCCGGCCCTCTGAGAACAATTGGGGCGGCTAACAAAGTTAAAAATACAAAACATATAAAATCCCTGGTACCCTCCCCTCCTTAAAAAAGTATTAAATCCAAAGCAATATTTAAAAAACAGAAAAAACAACAAACAAACAAAATGGACAAACTCTCAAGAGGAATTAGATAGGAGCCTCCTTCTGACTCTGGAGCCTCAGGAGAGAAAGAGAGGCCTCTGTTCAACTGAGGCCTCAGAGAAGGTTCCGGAACATTATTCCCCACAGTCACAAGCAGAACAAAATGGCTGCCAAAACACAAAATGGCTGCCTCTTCCTCAGTGCTTGGCAGTTGGCAGTTTGAGGCCTTCAGGGAACCCAAAATGGAGGATGAAAGGGCCCCAAAGTCAGAAGGGTCCTCAAAGAGGATTTCCAAACCTTAACAACACCTAAAATGCCAAACCAAAAAAACATTCCCAGAGTTCCATAGCACTGAGCCATGGCCATTACAGTGGTGCAGAACAAGAATGCCCAGCGATGATGGCATTACAGTAATTACGATTAAGGTCTGGCAGCAGCTCTATCCTCCCCCCCACCCGCGGCCTGATAATATCATCATCATCATCATCATCCTCATCATCATCCTCATTGCTACAGCATGAGAGCCACCATTAAAAGCATTGAAATCCCCTTTGGGGACCCCACTCTCCCACCGTCAGAAAGGACTGCTGGGCCTCCTTCCTCCCCTCCTTAATGGCAGTGGCAAAAGTAAAGCAGCAGCAGTAGACCCAAGCCAGGCCCAAGCAGACCTCAGTGCAGCAGTGAAGCCTAGTGGCTCCAGGCCTTGTCTCTCTGCTGTTGCTCCGTTCCACTCCCCTCTCTCTCTCCTTCCTGTCTGTCTCCTTCTCCCTCTAAAACTCTACTCCTTTCTCCTCATTCTCTCTTCCGCGCACAGAAGTAAATAGAGAAGCAGAAGCTCCACCTCTTTTTGAGGCTGACCAATGGGGGCAGAGCAGCTGGAAGACCCCGCCCCCTGCCCCAGACTCACATTTTGTGTTCTGGTGGCCATTTTGTATTCTGGCGGCCATTTTGTATTCTAGTGGCCATTTTGTGTTCTGGCGGCCATTTTGTGTTCTGGGGGCCATTTTGTGTTCTGGGGGCCATTTTGTGCTGCTTGTGACTGTGGGGAATAATGTTCCAGAACCTTCTCTGAGGCCTCAGTTGAACAGAGGCCTCTCTTTCTCTCCTGAGGCTCCAGAGAGAGGAGGAGGCCAGGCTCCTTGGGCCAAAAGGAAGGAAGTGTGTCTCTTTCTGTGTCTTTTGTGTGTCTTTTCTGAGAGGGTTTTCTTATTACACAGCTCTGCTCCTTCTGGGGAACAAGGGTTTTAAAAGGAATCAGAAATGGGGAGGATAGTTTTAAAACAAGCCTTATTCTTCTTTTTCACAAAGATGGGCCTTTGGCTTCTAAGAGGAGGATTGTCCCACAAAAAAAAGGCCAAAAGTAGCTCCTTTGGGAGGTTTTAAAAGTCTCCCCAGTTTTCTTATTAAGAGATCTTTACGCATGAAGGAAGTTAACAAACAAGACCATTTTATATTACCAATAATGAAACAAACAAACAACAACAAAAATAAAGATTAGACAGAAAAACAAAGTGCTTAGGTTTTGAAAGTAAAACCATAATTAAGAGGGTAAAAATGAGACTTGGGTGCTTCGTCCCTTTTACAACCAGATCAGGCTGTATCTGCACTGCAGAAATATTCCAGTTTGAAACTGTGTTAACTTTCCTGGCTCCTTCCTGTGGAATCCTGGGATTTGTAGTTTCTTGGGCACCAGAGATCCAGAGCCACCCTGAGGCAAGGCTCTCCAGGGCTCTCTTGGCCCTCCTTTGCTTGCAAATACAGTGGGACCCTGGTATATGCAGCGGATCCATTCCAGACCCCCCCCCTCGCATATGCCAAAATCCACGTATGCTCAAGTCCACGCGCGCCAACATTGGGAACAAAAGTCCCTCTCCAGCGCCTCCCAACTTTTTCCCTCCTCGCCGCCACAGTCGGGGGAAATGCCGCTTTGGGGTGTTGGAGGCCAAGAGGCCTCCAGCCCACCATCCAGCCCTTCTGCGGAGGTGGCAGTGATTGCAGCGGTGGCAGCAAAGAGGAGGCGGAGGAGCAGTGCCAGAGGCCTCCTCTCCACCTCAGCCTGCACACCCCCGCTTCCGCCAATAGCCCCACCCAGCCCTTGTGCTGTGGCGGCAGTGGAGAGGAGGCCGAGGAGGCCTCTGGCACTGCTTCTTGGCCTCCTCTCCACTGCCAGCACACTGCCGGGGGAAAGGCCTCTTGGCCTCCAGGAGCAACACCTGGCCTTTCCCCTGCCCTTGGCAATGAGGAGGCCGAGGTGGTAAAGCAGCAACACCAGAGGCCTCCTCAGCCTCCTCACTGCCACCGCCGGCACAAAAGGGCCAGGTTCGGGTGTTGGAGGCCAAGAAGCTTCCAGCTGGCACCCAGCCCTCGCGCAGAGGCGGCGGCAGAGAGGAGTCTGAGGCTTGGCCTCCTCGCGGCTGCAGCTCCACTGCCGCCGCCAACGCAAAAGGGCCAGGTGCAGCCTGGAGGCCTCTTCTCTAGCTTGTTTCATGTTTTTGTTTTATATACTGTTTAATTTGGTTAACTGCTATTAAGGGACAGATCTATGAGATTCTATGATATGAGATGCACTATAAACCTTTTAATAAATGAGCATGTATTGTACATATTATCAGACATAACTCCAGAGAATGTTAGCCTTTTCGATGCCAGAAAGTTCCTCTCATTCTTCAGAGCAAGAAGCAACACCTCAGCTGCCTTCTAGAAGATAAAGCAAAAAGGCTTCCAAAAGAACTGAAGCGTTTGGCAAGTCTCACTCTCTCAGCCTCAGAGGATGGCCATGGGAAACCCACTCTGAAGGAACCTGCTAAGAAAACCCCTTCAGAGACTCCCATAAGGTCACCATAAGACCTGGAAACAACTGGAAGGCAGACCCCAAGAACAACATTGGGAAATAGGTGCAAGCCTTGCCTTGGAAAAGTGTAATGACTGGGCTCCAGTCAATGGAGGTCTCCTTCAGGCAGTAAAGGGACGTTTATGCAAATGCAGAATGACATCACTGCTATGGAAGGCTCTCTTGACCAATCAGAGAGCAAGATAAAGGTTCTTCTGGAAGCTTCCGTGAGAAGGAGATATAAGGCCTGAGAGACCAAGAGACAGTTGGGGGAATTGTGTCGGTTGGAGATCGAGAGAGAGAGTTAAAGAGCAGATCTTGGAAGTTAGTCTCAGAATTGGACGCTTAGGTCTGTTTATTATTTTAATAGCTTGTATGAATAATATTATATACTTACAAATATTGTACCTGCAAGATTCTTAATATCCTATATTACATATATTTCAGTTCTTATCTGTAAGCCGCCTTGATCACATTGTGGAAAGGCGGGGTATAAATAAAGATTATTATTATTATTATTATTATTATTATTATATTTTGTTATTTATAATTAATATCTCCTTGGAGTATCTATTACTCGATGCTCCATTTACACGTGTCTTCATTCGGTTGATACTTGGGAAGATCAGTAAAGAAGGAGAAATAAGGTTCCTTAACTGGTCCCCGTGAAGTTTAAGGGAAACCCTTTTATAATTCACTGGATGATGGCAGCGGGATTTAAGGAAGTTAAGGGTCTGCTGGGCTAAGAGCCATAATGTCTAAATGTCTAATTAACAATTTGTAATCCACTCTGATAGCCTTTTGGCTGAAGAGAAGGGTATAAAATTATTTATTTATTTATTATTATTATTATTATTATTATTATTATTATTATTATTATTATTATTCCAGGGCCGCGGTTTGGCTGCTTGGACCACCGGAGATCATCACAGTGAGTCAATTGGAAAAGCCCATCTCACTCCAGAAAATAGAGGTACTTGAGGAGTTTGCACTGTATGTCTTTCTGTAATAACAGCTACAAAACTGATAATAGCATTTGGGACATTTAGTCTTTTAAAAACAAATATGGCAGATTTAAATGCTGCTTTAAAACCTCTTTCCATCTTCCAGCTTTGTGATGGTTTTGGGTGGAATTGAGAAAGTGTTGGGAGGGAGGGACTGCCAACAGAATTAGGAGATGCATTGCAGGCTATGGACAGTTTGCGGCCAAGAAAGGTCCAAAACACACAGCAGCAATAGTCCAGTTTGAGAGCACTTTAACAGCCCTGGCCCAGTGCTAGGGGATCCTGGGAACTGGAGTTTATTGTGGCACCAGAGCTGTCTGACAGAGTAGGCTCAAAGTCTCACAAAATTACATTTCCCAGAATCCCCTAGCACTGAGCCAGGGCAGTTAAAGCGGTCTCAGATTGGATTATTGCTGCAGTGTGTTTTGGACTTAGGTGACCCTTGGCAAGTCACACTCTCTCAGCCTCAGAGGATGGCAATGGCACCCCCCCCTCTGAAGAAACCTGGAAAGGAAACTCCATGATAAGGTTGCCTTAGGGTTGCCCTAAGGCAACCCTAAGGCAACGACTTGAAGACACACATGAAGAACAGAAAAAAGTCTGCAATTATTTCACAACTTGGAGCATTGGACTATGACCCTGGAGACCAGGGTTCGAATGCCCTCTTGGGCCACAGAAACCCACTGAGTGACCTTAGGCAAGTCACAATCTCTCAGCCTCAGAGGGAGGCACTTGCAAAACCACTTCTGGACAAATCTTGCCAAGAAAAGCCTACGAATGGCTTCCCTTATGGTCGCCATAAGTCAGAAACAACTTGGAGGCACACAATGACAACAAGAGCAGTAACACTAACAGGGCTTAATCACACCTCACAAACCAGATAGGGAGGGAGGAAGGAAGGAAGGAAGGACGGAAGGAAGGAAGGAAGGAAGGAAGGAAGAAGACGTGGGAGTTGTAGTCCTTGGTTCGGAGGGATTGGAGGGACCTTACTGCAGGGCAGGACCCTCCTCTTTCTGGCCATGTGGATGCTGGGAGATCCATTTCAGGGAATACACTGTAAATCCCATTAGCAAGAGAAAAGGCTACTACTGCCTTTCAGATCCAGTTTGCCCCAATTCCTTTATGAGTCCAGAAACCCCTTTGTTAGGAAGCAAACCCCGAATATCTCAGGAAGGCTCTCTATCTCCCAAGGCCCCCTCCCTCCAGCACCTCCTTCCACTCTTCCCTCAGTCTCTCTCTCTCCCCTCAAGGCCTCAAACTAGCGTTCAGACAGAGGGAGCCATTTTGTGTTCCAGCGGCCATTTTGTGTTCCAGCGGCCATTTTGTGTTCCAGTAGCAATTTTGTGCTGCTTGTGAGTGTGGGGAATAATGTTCCAGAACCTTCTCTGAGGCCTCAGTTGAACAGAGGCCTCTCTTTCTCTCCTGAGGCTCCAGAGTCAGAAGGAGGCCAGGCTCCTTGGGTCAGAAGGAAGGAAGTGTGTCTTTTGTGTGTCTTTTCTGAGAGGGTTTTCTTATTACACAGCTCTGCTCCTTCTGGGGAACATGGGTTTCAAAAGGGATCAGAAATGGGGAGGATAGTTTTAATACAAGCCTTATTATTATTATTATTATTATTATTATTATTATTCACAAACATCAGGCTTTGGCTCCTATCCCTTTTTTTTAATAATTGTTTTAATAACTCTCCAATATTTTAATGGCATTTTATTTTGGATGGGAGTGTTAGGAAGGGTTTGGGATATAATGAAAGATGTTGTTATTGTATTGTATGGATATTTTTATTGTAAGCTGCTAAAAGGTGGCCATTCTTGTATAGTAAGTGTCTTGTGGTTAACTCCCAAAACAACCTTGTCAGGTAGGTTTCATAGGCTTATGGAGCTATAAGGGAGCCCCAAGGGCTAACCAGTCAGCCCCATTCTGCCCTCCAAGTCCTCCGAAGAGATGGCCATCCAGCCAGAGACTCCTCCAATGCTCTTGGAGGCAGCGACTCCCATAGATTTGCCAAGAGGTCATGGGGCTCACAGTCCCATGGGAACCGGTTCTTTCCACCCCACTTTGGGAAAGGAGACCCCCTCAGCCCCTGGACTATTTACTACCAGGAGTTACTATGGCCCAAATTCAGCCCCAAATTCAGTCTCTGGCATCATTGTCTTCCCAGAATGTGGAAGTGAGATTTCCAGACCCCAGACACACAGTGCTCCAGTGAGTCCTTTGTGTGGGGACTGTATGTGTACATGTTGCTTACTAGAACTTTGTAAGATATTTGTTTGACTGGGTTTATATAATGAATTTACACACGTCTTCACTTCCCAAAAATGAACATAATCCAAGATGCAATCTTTAATTTTAACCTTATATATTTATAGATATTTGTTATATCAAGTGCAACACATTCAGCAGAGTGCATCTTTTTCAAAAATATACAAGGAAATGTAAAGTAATTGTGATTTTCACAATAGATCCATTTAGAAACAATGCATATAAATGTACATGCATCAATTCGTGTGTGGTTTCAGGAAACAAAGAGAGGAGATGCACACCTCATGCTCCTTCTATGACTGACACATAAACATAGCAGTTACACTCAGATAAATGGTCTCATTATGAAAATGAAATAATGATTTTCACCAGTGTCTACATGCGGAGAGGGGAAGTATGAGGGGAGGCAGTGGATGAGATCCATAAAGTAATGCAGGTCTTATCCAGCCTGGGAACTTGAACATCCCTACATGGGACATAAAACAGGTCCTTCTCCTCCTCCTCTGCATGAAAGGGAAGTCTAATTCTCATCAGTGATGCTGATAAAGCATGCAAGAATTAGCATTCCAGCATTTAAAAGTCTGAGGATGCCTGAATCCTCTGGGTTAACTGAAGAGAGTAGATCCACTGAACCCATAAGTGACTGGTGTGTCAATCTATAGGTAAATCCAACTGATTCAGTGATTCTCCTCTGATAAGGACTAAGCAAAGGATAGGATACAGACTAGGATTTAGTCCTGCATGTGGCTAGAACAAGAAATTCCCAAGCCAAGATGGAAAGGCAACAGTGGGGAAAATGGGCACTCTCCACATGGGCAGAGACACTCTGAGAATTGTGACTTCTCTGCATGCAGAAGGCTGCCATGAAAACTGGGTGCTCCCTTCTCATCAGCTCAGTCCTCTGGTGCCCCCCCCCCCCCGATCTTGGGAGGAGTACTGGATCCCATTGAAGGGGGGCAACCTGAGAACAGACTACTATGGGAGAATGAAGGGCCACCAGACCAGACAGGCTAACCCAGCAGAACCCTCTAGGCTCCAGCTCCGGGTGGAATGAGGCTACAACAGGCCATTCACTGACCTAGGTAGAATTATAGAGTTGTCAAAGCCATCCTGCATATTCCATGCCTGGTGAGAGTCTTGGGTGTGAGGTACTGGAGAAACATCCAGCTGTGTTTATGTAGCTGGGAGCAAAATGAAGACATCTTCCTCTGAGGGCAACCGTGGCGGTCAAGAGGTTTCAGCTGATGATGGACTCATTTCACATCTCGTTACGGGGACATAACCAGGGCCCTCTCTAATTCCCCATTTGCTAATTCCCCACCACTCTAAGAAGGCGTGGAGTATCTGTTGTGTAGGGGAGCTGCAGTGAAGCTATGCTAGGTCTAGGGGACTTTGGTACAGAGGGAGGGAAGTGATACTCACCTCTGCATTGGCCCAAAGGAGGCATATGTCACCAGCAGGATGTTGTTCTCTGTGTCTTTGAGTGCTACAGGGTTTCTTGCCAAGCCAATCCTAACCCCGGTCCCTTTTCTCAGGAACTTCCTCTCGGCATCATTGGACACGGCTTTGGGCCTGTCTTGCTGAAAGTGACCTAAGTGCAGGGCCGCCAGGACCCCTGCCCACCTGATGGCCGACACAGAGGCCAAGCCGAGGGAGCTGGGCTCCAAGAGAAAGAGGATGCAGAAGTACAAGAACTCTTTGGTGAGTCGCTATCCTATTAGTTTCATCTGTGTCACTGCTGGGCCAATTTATGAAAGGAAGCGAATAAATTACTGTCTGAGTTTGGCAGAGACAGTCCTGGTTAATCCTCTGTCACCCTATTATTTTGGGGCTTTGAAAATGTCCTGATTTCTATCTCCTCCTGCCACTTTCCTCCTTCTTCAGCTCACTTCAATTCCTGCATAATGAGTGCCAAGGATTTTGAACCCCATCAACTCAAAAGTGGGGAGAGGAGAAGAAAGAAGGGGTCAGGGACTTGCCCTGGCCAGGAGTCAGAGGCAAAAGCAAACTGCTGTGTTCTTCCCCGCTTGTGTGATCTTCCCCATAAACAACTTTGACCATCTTCACCACTTTCTAGTGTTGCTTGTCCACATGTCCCTTGTTTTCCCCCGCTGTGGAACACTGAGTGATATGGGAGAATGTCTCTGGATATAAATTGGGGGTGGCCCAGTGGCCCTCAAGCCCAGAGTGCTCCCCAGAACTGCTTTTTAAAAATGAAATTTGCCTTTGCAATTTGGCAACAAATGGCTAAATGCACTATATGTGTCGGGATAGTCAGTATCCTAATCCATCATCATTATCCCAGCCATGGCATAAATTATATTGTTTGTTATATTGTGTATTATATTGAAAGAATTTGAGACCAACTGGATCTCAAAGGCAGTACCTTTTTTCCTGGATAAATTCTGAGGTGAGCAAATAATTTTGGGATGCATCATGTGCTCCCCTCCCCTTTTATTTGTCATTCTCTGGAAGAGGGCTATTTTCTATTGCAGGTGACCTTTGCAGATGTGGCAGTATATTTCACCGAGGATGAATGGAAAATGTTGACAAAGAAGCAGAAACATATGTACAATTATGTGATGATCGAGAATTATGAGAATGTGGCCTCTGTGGGTAAGGAAGCTGAATTCATTGCCCTTACTATGAACACTGAGAGCCCTTTCATACTACATTATCATGGCACTATAATTCTGCTTTAAAATCATAGAATCATAAACCTGGAATGGACCACAGGGACCATCTGGTTCCACCCCTTGCCATGCAGGAATACACATTTAAACCATCCCCAGCAGATAGCCACCAAGCCTTTGTTTAAAGACCGTCAAAGATCTTTAACGACCTTCAAAGAAGGAGCGCTTTATAAACTAATATTAATAATAATAACAATAATAAGACACCATCATGCTCTGTTGAATAGCTCTTACTGTCAGGAAGTTTAGGTGGAACCTCTTTTCCTGTGGCTTGTGTCCATTGTTCCATGTCCTTCGCTCTAGAGCTGCAGAAAGCAAGCTTGCTCCATCTTCAATATCTCTTTAAATATTTGAATAGGGCTATCATATCCACTCTTAACCTTCTCTTCTCCAGGCTAAACATTCCCAGCTCCCTGAACCACTCCTCATAGGGCTTGATGTTTTCCAGACCCTTCACCATTTTCATTGCTCTCCTTTGGATACACTCCAGCTTCTCAACATCCATTTTGCATTGTGGTGACCAGAAGTGGACACAGTATTCCAAGTGAGGGACTGACCAAAGCAGAATAGAGTTGTACTATTACTTCCCTTAATCTATACCATAGAATCATAGAGTTGAAAGAAACTAGAAGAGCCATCCAGTTAAAACCTCTGCCATAACACTATACTCGCATTGATGTAGCCTAGGATTACATTGGCCTTTTTAGCTGCTGCATCTCACTGTTGACCTATGTTCACGTTGTGGCCTACCAGGACTCCTAGATCCCTTTGACATGTTGTTTAATTTTCATAGCAACTTTATGTGAAATCTTAGAAATTGCAGTTTAGTGAGGCACTAATGCTCTCCACTTTCTAAGGATCTTAAAATGTCAGTTCTAGGATTTTGTGGGTAGGAACCATGGAGATAAATGCCTTTTGACTCCAAATGCTCCTCAGCCAATCCCTGACCAAGTTTCCTGGATTTTTGGCCCCTCTTCCAGCCTTTTGAGACTCTGGAGAGGCTTCTGGGGTAAAATGCCTCCCTTGGCCCTGTAATGGCTCAGAGAACAGTGGTAAAATGGATACCACTTCCCCAAAGGGATGCTGTTGGATATTGAGGGGCAAAATATTATTTATACCCCCAAAGGGAATACAATGTGGGGTGGCCCTGAGATCCCCTGGGGGGCAATGTGATTCCCCCCACAATCCCCAACAGTGGTCCATCCCTGTCCTAGAGAAGTCTTAAGGCTGTTTTAAGGCTGCTCTCTGGCACTTGACTTCACCAAGATGGGAGTTCAGGTCCCAGCCCCCTTGCATTGCCTTTCCCAATGAGTTATTTGTATATTGATTATCCTGCCTTTCTCAAAAATGGGCCTCAAAGTGTATCTTTTATGCATCACACACACTCTGTCTGTGATAGAGAGATGGGGGGAATGTAAAAAACAGAAAAGCAGGGAAGAGATGCTGAAGGTGAAATGCTGAAGCAGTGCGGAAGAGGGAAGGTGGGAGAGCAGAGGGAGAAAGGGATCAGGCCTATGGGATCCATGAGGGGAAGGCAGGAGCAAAGCCAGGATCTCCTATCTCTGTGCGGAGAGGAAGGGACCCCTGGGAAGGGCCAGGAGAGAGGCCTTGGGGATTGGGAGGCAGCCACCAACCTGACAGATTTTAAGAACTGGATTGAGTGAACTGGTGAGAACCAGCTCAAATCCTTGTTTTTCAGACATATTTAGGGGTTACATTTAGCAATTATGAGTAATATCTATGAAAGTAGGAAAGAGAGACACAAAACCTGCTTGTTCTCTAATGTTTCTTTTCCTACCTGAGCTTGCTTAGTTTCATCATTGATTCCAGAGGCCCTTTGTTACCTAAAATGCTTGAGTCTGGGGAGGACTCCTGCAAGTGCTATGCTTTTAGGGGAATTTAGTATTTTACTGAAAAGAGAGATATAGTTTCGTTGGGGCAAGAGTGACCTCGGGATTCAGCCCAACTATGCCAGGCCCAGAAGCACACTGAACTCCAAAGGCATTTGAAATAGGTTTTATCTTTTATTTAGGGGAAAAGCAAAACACACACACATATTAGGGTTCACACATGTACAACAACTAGATATCAGCTGGGAGTGGTCAAGAGAGGTAAGACTTTCCTTATGGTAATACTTTACCTAGGCGGATCTTGATTCCAATTGCTGAGGGTTCGAAATGGGAAGAGAAGTCAGGAGCTCCTGCAACAAGTGGGATTGGCGAATGCATTGAGGTGCTTAGCCATGTAAACCCACAGACTGTCTGTAATTGGACTGATGTCAAAGAATAGCCAACCAGGGCAAAAATTTATACTGTAATTGTTGCTTCAGGGCAGAAACTGAGTGTTCCAAAAGGTTTAAATGGCTTTTAAACTCTCTCTTGAGGTGCAAACAAATATTTGCAAGCTCTCCTCTCTGACTTCTATCCATTTCACCATCCCTTGTACACACAACTCCAATCCAATCCACACCAATCCGCATGTGAGCTGCATACTGTATTGGTTGTGAATCATCTCCTGGTGCCAAACAGCATGAAATGAACTCTGCAGTTAGCTTCCATCATGCCTTGGGCTCAGACTCAGGACTCTATGGCCATCTCACAGGATATGATTCTACCTGTCAATCAAAGTATTTTTGCACATGGTTAATGAATTTTTTTTTTCAACAGTCCTTTGACTATCTGCTTCCACTGATTCCTTCAAGGCAGTCCCCATTCTTTGCTAGCTCCTATGAGTAAGGATACCACCGTTCCATGGATTTAGGACAGAGGTAGGCAACCGGCGGCCCGCGGGCCGGATGCGGCCCGGCAAGGCCTTGGGACCGGCCCCAGCCTGGTCCTGCCGCCGATTGCCACCGGGGGCTTTGGGGGGCAATTGTCTATAGAAGCCTCAGAAACATGCATTTATATTAACATTTTTTTAAAAAATCAGCAAATTTTTTCGCGTGTCCTCCATTTTATTTAAAAAAAGTGTTTTCCATTTGAAAATTTTGTCCTACATTTGTCCTGGTTTATTTATATATTTAATCTTTTTTAAAAAATATTTAATTACTTATTTTTATGGCTTCGGCCCCCCAGTTGTCTGAGGGACAGCAACCTGGCCCCTGGCTCAAAAAGGTTGCCTACCCCTGATTGAGGAGCATAAGCAGCAGAGTCATGCTTGGGATACTCACAGAATCTTTATTAATTTTATCTCAAATAAGGAGGGTTTAATGAGGGCTAAATCATGGAGTAACACTCTCCTCTCATAACTCTGATTTTCAGTCTTATCTGTCACTGTCCTTCTTTACAGAAGAACATTTGAATCATGAGATAATCCACACAGGAAAGAAATCACATACATGCCAGCATTGTGGGAAACGTTTTGCTTACAAGTCAATTCTTGTCATGCATCGGAGAGTCCACACAGGAGACAAGCCATTCAACTGCCAACATTGTGGGAAATGTTTTTATTCGAAGTCATTCCTAGTGGTACATCAGAGAGTCCACACAGGAGAGAAGCCATACAAATGCCAGCATTGTGGGAAACGTTTTGCTTACAAGTCAACCCTTGTTATTCATCTGAGAGTCC
>JACSCI010000634.1:6144-19352 GCA_016801065.1 Sceloporus tristichus | reverse complement strand
ATCCCCTTCCATTTCTCCCTCCGCTCTCCAACCTTCCCTCTTGCCCATCTGCACTGCTTCAGAATTTCACCTTCATCATCTGTTCCCTGCCTTTCTGTTTTTCACATTCCCTCCTTCTCTCTATCACAGACACACCCATAGAGTATGATGCATAAAAGGGACACTTTGAGGCCCATTTGTTGAGAAAGGAAGGATACTCAATATACAAATAACTAATTGGGAAAGCCAGAGCAAGGGGGATTGGGACCTGGACTCCAATTTTGGTGAGGGTCAAGTGCCAGAGAGCAGCCTTAAAACATCTCTAAGACAGGGATGGACTACTGTTGTTGATGGGTGTGTGGTCACATTGCCACCCAGGGGATCTCAAGGGCACTCCCACATGGTATTCCCTGGGGGAGGATAAATAATATTTTGCCCCTCAATATCCGACAGCATCCCCTTTGCCCCTTTCTCTGAGCCATTGCAGGGTCAAGGGAGCCATTTTACACAAGAAGCCTCTCCAGAGTCTCAAAACGCTGGAGGAGGCACCAAGAAAGGCAGCAAACTTGGTCAGGGATGGGCTGAGGAGCATTTGGAGCCAAAAAACATTTTTCTCCATGGTTCCTTCCCACAAAATCCTAGAATTGCCAGTTTAAGATTTGATATTTAGAATCCCTAGAAAATGGAGAGCAATAGTGCCTCACTAAACTAGAAATTCATATATTCTACAGGATGTTGCTATCACAATTAAACTACGCTTGAAAGGGATCTAGGACTCCTAGTAGACCACAAGTTGAACATGGTCCAACAGTGTGATGCAGCAGCTAAAGAGGCCAATGTGATCCTAGTCTACATCAATGTGAGTATAGTGTTATGGCAGAGGGTTGGACTGGATGGCCCTTCTAGTTTTTCAACTCTTAAGGTAAGTAATAGTGCAACTCTATTCTGCTTTCATCAGGTCCCCACTTGGAATACTGTGTCCACTCCTGGTCACCACAGTTCAAAATAGATGTTGAGAAGCTGGAGTGTATCCAAAGGAGAGTAATGAAAATGGTGAAGGGTCTGGAAACCATCAAGCCTTATGAGGAGTGGTTTAGGGAGCTGGAAATGTTTAGCCTAGAAAAGAAAAGGTTAAAGAGTGGATATGATAACCCTGTTCAAATGTTTGAAGATATACTGAGGAGGGAGCAAGCTTGCTTTCTGCTGCTCTAGAGCAAAAGACACGGAACACTGGAAGGAAGGCACAGGGAAAAAGGTTCCACCAAAATATTAGGAGGAACCTCCTGACAGTAAGAGCTATTCAACAGTGGAATATCCTCCCTCAGAGCATAGTGGTGTCTCATTATGGTTATTGTTGTTGTTGTTGTTATTATTATTAATTTCTAAAGCACTTCTTCTTTGAAAGGCTTTAAAGGTCTTTGAAGGTCTTTAAACAAAGGCTGAGTGGCCATCTGTCGGGGATGCTTTCAGTGTGTATTCCTGCATGGTAAGGGTTGAACCAGATGGTCCTTGTGGTCTATTCCAGCTCTATCAATCTATGATTCTAAAGTGGAATCATAGTGTCATGATAATGTAGTGTGAAAGGGACCTCAGTCTTCATAGGAAGAGCAATGAATTCAGCTTCCTTACCCACAAAAGCCACATTCTCATAATTCTCGATCATCACATAATTGTACATATGTTTCTGCTTCTTCGTCAACAGTTTCCATTCTTCCTCAGTGAAATGTACTGCCACATCCGCAAAGGTCACCTGCAATAGAAAATAGCCCTCTTTCAGAGAATGTCTAATACAAAAATAAATAAATAAATAAATAAATAAATAAATAAATAAAAAGGGGGGGGACACACGATGCATCCCAAAATTATTTGATAACCTCAGAATTTAGTCCAGGAAATGAACTTTAAATTCTGTTAGCAAGAAAAAAGCTACTGCCTTTGAGGTCCAGTTTGTCTCAAATTCTTCCAATACAATATACAATATAATTTAGGCCCTGGCTGGGATATTAGTGATAGATTAGAATACTGACTATCCCGACACATATAGTACATTTAGCCTCCAAAGATTATAGTGCTTTTAGCCATTTGTTGCCAAATTTCAGAGGCAAATGTCATTTTTAAAAAGCAGTTCTGGGGAGCACTGTGGGCTTGAGGGCCAAGGAGCCACCCCCAATTTAAATCCAGAGACATTCTCCTATATTCCCCAACATTTCACAGATGGGAAAAAGAAGACACATGTGGGCAAGCAACACCAGAAAATGGTGAAGATGGAAGAGGAAGATCACACAAGCAGGAAAGGGCACAGCAGTTTGCTTTTGCATCAGACTCCTAGCAAAGGAAGGTCCCTGCCCCCTTCTTTCTTCTCCTCTCCCCACTTTTGAATTGATGGGGTGCAAACTCCTTCGCACTCATTATGCAGAATTTGAAATGAGCTGAAGAAAGGGGAAAGTGAAAGGAGGAGAGAGAAACCAGAATATTTAAAAGCCCCCGAAATAATGGGGTCACAGACGATTAATCAGGACTGTCTCTGCCAAATTCAGACAGTATTTTATTTGCTTCCCTTTCATAAATTGGCCCAGCAGTGACACAGATGAAGCTATTAGGATAGTGACTCACCGAAGAGTGCAGCCTCTTTCTGCTGGAGCCCAACTCCCTTCGCTTGGCCTCTGTGTTGGCCATCAGGAGGGCAAGGAGTCCTGGTGGCCCTGCACTTGGTCACTTCCAGCAAGAGAGGCCCCAAAGCCGTGTACAAGGAAGCCGAGATGAAGTTCCTGAGAAAAGGGACCAGGATTAGGATTGGCTTGGCAAGAAACCCTGCAGCACTCAAAGACACAGAGAACAGCATCCTGCTGGTGACATACGCAGGTGATAGATGCCTCCTTTGGGCCGATGCAGAGGTGGGCATCCCCTTCCTCCTCTGCACCAAACAAAGCTCCCTAGACCTAGCATAGATTGACTGCAGCTCCCATACACAACAGATGCTCCATGCCTTATTAGAGTGGTGGGGGATTAGGGGATGGGGAATTGGAGAAGGCCCTGGTTATGTCCCCATAGCTAGATGTGAAATGAGTGCATCATTTGCTGAAACTTCTTGACCTCCCCAGTGGCCCTCAGAGGAAGATGTCTTCATTTTGCTTCTGGTTACATAAACACAGCTGGATGCTTCTCCAATACCTCACACCCAGCACTCTCACCAGGCATGGAATGGCCATGCAGGATAGCTTCCACAACTCTATGGGAGAATCTGTGTCAGTGTATGGCCAGTTGTAGTCTTATTCCACCTGGAGCAACACTGGATAATAGAGGGTTCTGTTGGGTCAGGCTTTCTAGCCTGGTGGCCTCTCATTCACCCAGTGGCCAAACCAGTTGCCCTCCATCCCCCAGGGAGGCCCCTGGTCAAGCAGAGGAGGAAAGGAGCTTTCTCTTCTCTGGTTGCTCCCCTTCCATGGGATCCAGCCCTTATCCCAGGATCGGGGAGCACCAGAGGATTGAGCTGATGGCAAGAGAGCACCCAATTGCCATGGCAGCCTTGATTAATTGAATATAATCAATCAAGTATCAAGAGGGGGAGTATGTGAAGAGATGAGTGAATGTGAATAAGGTGGCACTGTTGCTCTGAACAAAATGGAGAAGCCGCAATGCATGATGTGGGGAAGTTACCTGGCAAGCGAAGCGAGGATTTCAAGTCTGTTGACGGAGATGGCGCATCTTGAAGAAAACAAGATGTAGCTGCCAAAGACCTTATCGAGGAACAGAGAACGTACAGGTTCTAACAGTGATAAGTTACTGTATGTTTGGATGACCATCCAGGATGTTTGGAATTTGGACTGATAAGAGATGGAATGTGGAAAACAACCTAGATTAAGAAACTCCTGGACAAAACCCAAAAGGCGGTGGTCAGTGGAAAGGCAGAAAGGTTTAAAAGAGAGACTTTTGAAAGCAGTGACTTTGTGATCCTGAATCCGCGGCATCAGATCTCCCATGGCTTCATGAAGGCACCTGATCAATGACTTCAGTGACAGCCACTCTTGTATGCGTGAGTATTGGGTGAATGGTGTGTGTGAGAGCTCTCTTGGTACTTGAATATATGTATGTCTTTATGTTTAATAAATGTTACATGAATAGTGCAAAACCAAATTTGGTGCTTCAAGTTTCTGTGTGGGCTCCTGCTGGGGTGGGTTTCTTGGAAGAGGAAATATCCAACACAGTCTCAATAAAAACAACTTGGCGTAACATGGTGAGTCAACCTATAGGTAAATCCAACTGATTCAGTGATTCTCATCTGATCAGGACTAAGAATAGGATAGCATACTGGCTAGGATTTAGGCCTGCATGTGGCTAGAACAAGAAATTCCCAAGCAAAGATGGACAGGTAACAGTGTGGAAAATAGGCACTCTCCACATAGAATCATAGAATCGTAGAGTTGGAGGAGACCACAAGGGCCACCCAGTCCATCCCCTGCCATGCAGGAAATCTCAATCAAAGCATCCTCGACGGATGGCCTCCTCCCCATTTAGACGCTGGAGAAAATAATTATTTCATTTTTCCAAATGAGACTATTTATCTAAGCTTAATTGCTGTGTTTGTCTATGTCAGTCATAGCAGGAGCAAGAGGGGTGCACCTCCTCCCCCTGCTTGCTAAAGCCATACAGAAATTGAGGCATGTACATTTGAGTGCATTGTTTCTGAATAGATGTATTGTCAAAATCACATTCATCTTAACTTCTCCTTCCCTATTTTTTAAAAGTATGCACACCGCTGAATGTGTTGCATTTGATACATGAAATGTCTATAAATGTATAGTTTTATACATGATTAGTCCCTGAATTATGCTCATTTTTTGGAAGTGAAGACATAAGTAAATTCATTATATAAACCCAGTGAAACAAATACCTCACAAAACTCTAGTAAACACTCACAGTCCCCACACAAAGGACTCAGTGGCGCATTGTGTGTCTGGGGTCTGGAAATCTCACTTCCACCTTCTGGGAAGACAATGCTGCTAGAGACTGAATTTGTGGCTTTATGCCTGCAAAGCATGGTCTCACTCATTCAGCTGCAACTTTTCCATACAACCCTGGACTGAAACCTTTAAACAAAGATCCTCTTTCAGCTCCAGGAATAAAGGCCTACCTTCAGTACAAAGACACTGATTCCTGCAGCCCCAGAAAGGCCTCTCCTGCAATCCTTTATGTCCGGAGCTTCCTCGGGTCAGAGGCCGTCTCCTCAGCCACAGAGAAGGGCTGCTCTGAGTGCGAAGGAGGAGGAGGTCCACAGGGCTGAGGGAGGGAAGGCAATGGGAAAAGGTCAGTGCCAATGGCCATGGAGGGCAGAAGGTGACAATGCCTAGGAAACTCCTCTGAGTCCCAGCCCAAGAAATGAGAGGCAGGAGTTAGTCCAAGGGGCTGAGGGGGTCTCTTTTCCCAAAGGGGGAGGCAAGGACCGGTGGGACCCTCCTCAGCTAGGGCCCAAAGGGAGGGTCTCTCTCCCCACCTCTCTCTCCCAGACCTCAAAGCCCAGCCTCCCCACTGGCCCTGAGTTCCTGCCTCCCTTCCTCAGACCCCACAGGCCCCTTCCTTCCTTCCTTCCTTCTCTCCCTCCCTCCCCCCCCCAAATGGAGAGTCAGAGGCACAAAGGGACACACAGCTCTCTTTTTGGCCCAAGGAGCCTGGCCTCCTCCTCGCTCTGGAGCCTCAGAGAGAGAAAGAGGAACCTCTGTTCTGTTGGGGCGTGTGGAAAGATGTGCTGTGTCCACCACAACCACCTGCAGAGTTGAACCACGTCGACAGGATGCCAGGGAGAAGGAATCTGTGGAGCTGTCTGCAAAAGTATTCTGGTCAAGAAAGAAATATTCCTTCACCAATGCAAACAGCCTTGAGCTCCAGGCTTGAGAAATAACTACAGAACAAGCCTTCACTCTTCACGAGGACTTTAACCTTCGTTTGCAATATTTACAAAATATATATACACAGTATATTGGACAACCGTCTCTAATACACACTATTTACACCAATCAACAATAATAACACAACCTGTGACACAGCCACAGTAACACCAACCACAGAGAGGCAGTTGCTCTCACACACCAACTGTCTCACTCTGTCTCTCAGTGACAGTTAGGAAGGACAGGTGACAGTTGCAGCAACATTCCAATGACGCACTGTTCCAATGCTGACACATATAACTGCCCTAGAGCTGTATATAACTATATAACTGTATATAACCTAGTGGCCACATCCATGTCATTTCCTGACATGTTCAACTGAGGCTTCAGAGAATGTTCCGGAACATTATTCCCCACAGTCACAAGCAGGATAAAATGGCCACCAGAACACAAAATGGCTACCTCTGCCTCAGTGCTTGGCAGTTGGCAGTTTGAGGCTTTCAGGGAACCCAAAATGGAGGATGAAATGGCCCCAAAGTCAGAAGGAACCCCAAACAGGATTTCCAAACTTAACAACACCTAAACATTTTCCTGATGTTATTGAAAGGAGGACCCTGATCCCCTCCTTAATTACAATCAATAGTGAAAGGTATTAATATTAATATCAAGAGTGCCCATTGTCCACAACTCAGCTCAGGTCTTGACCGCTCAGGGAGGCCAGTCCAGCTGCAGGTGGCCCTCCCTCCGTCCATCCATCCTCCTTTCCTTCTGCATTCCTCCTCTTTTCCCCAGCATCATCCCCTTTCCCAAGAAGGCTGCATCCGCACTTAGAAATAAGGCACTTTCACACCGCTTTAACCTCCTCTTAGGAGCCAAAGCCCAATGTTTGTGAAGAATAGAAGAATAAGGCTTGTATTAAAACTGCTATCCTCCCCATTTCTGATCCCTTTTAAAACCCATCTTCCCCAAAAGGAGCAGAGCTGTGTAATAAGAAAACTCTCTCAGAAAAGAGACACAAAAGACACACAAAGAGACACACTTCCTTCCTTTTGGCCCAAGGAGCCTGGCCTCCTTCTCTCTCTGGAGCCTCAGGAGAGAAAGAGAAGCCTCTGTTCAACTGAGGCCTCAGAGAAGGTTCTGGAACATTATTCCCAACAGTCACAAGCAGCACAAAATGGCCGCCAGAACACAAAATGGCCACCAGAACACAAAATGGCCGCCTCTGCCTCAGCATTTGGCAGTTTGAGGCCTTCAGGGAACCCAAAATGGAGGATGAAAGGGCTCCAAAGTCAGAAGGGACCCCAAATAGGATTTCCAAACCTTAACAACACAGAAAGGTTTTCCTGATGCTTCTATTGAAAGTAGACACAATCAATAGTGGAAAATATTGATGTTTTCTCCCATTCAAACCACTCCCTTCAACACCTAGGCAGCACAGAATCAAAATAAAATGAACAGATCAATATCTATGGGACTGACAGGAGTAGATTGGGTCCCTACTACAGCTCCTGCTGCCAACTTCTCTCTGTAGTGAGGCTCAAAGGCTTTACCAATAGACTTCAGTGTAAGAAGAAGTGGCTAATAAACTATATTCCTGATACAAGGACGCCCTCTTGTGGCGACTCTAGAGCACTGCAGCCCCTTTGGGCTTCACAACAACTTTCTTTGGGTTCTTTGGGCTTCCTCCCAACTTCTATCCTGGCGCCCTCTAGTTGCCACTCTTGGCAACTGCTTTGGGATTTGGGAAATGCAGGGAGCATTGAGGGCATTTAGGTACCCAAACGGTGCTCTTTAAGAAGGGATCCTGGACTTCAGCTCCCAGAATCCCAGGCTCTTGGCCAATATAGCTGAGGCTCCTGGGAGCTGAGGTCCAAGCGTAGAGGCATTCCCCACCTGCCAAAGCCAAGGGCCATTCCCTCCTCACCCTCCATCCAGCTGCAAGGCCTTCCAGCAGCACCGGCATCAATGGAGGATGGAGGGACATTGGGAAAGAGTCACTGTCCAAAGCAATGGACCTTCTAGGAGCCTCCTTTTGTAAAGCCCACTGACCACTGCTTCTTGTTTCTCCTGGGAACCCAGAGGCAGAAGTCCACCAGTTTTGGGTAGCCTTGCTCTTGAATGTTTTCCTAATAATAATAATAATAATAATAATAATAATAATAAATCATTCACCTTTTAAATGATTATGATGATGTGCCACGTGCAAAGAGGGAGGCCACACCCCTCAGGAACAGGCAACCAATGGGAGCAGAGGAAGCTCCAGCTAAAGGGAAGGAGACCACGCCCCCTGAGGAACGGGGAGCCAATGGAAAAGTCACATTAGTCCCCATAGACTTTGGTTTTATCAATAAATAAGATTGCTAAGTATGTGTGGCTACTCAGGGCACTGCAGCCTCTTTGGATAGAAGTTCTCACCAACTTCTATCCTGGAGCGCCATCTGGTGGCCACTCTTGGAAATTCACTAATCATGGTATTTCCCATCTATTAGAGTTTGCATTTCTTCTTTAAAATAAATATGACTCCTGTGAGGCTTGAGGCGGAGGATGATGCAGACAGAGAGGGATGGCCTAAAGCCACCTTTGGCTCAGGTTGAGAGAGAGAGAGAGAGAGACCTCCTCCTCCTCCTCCTCGCCCAAGGAAGGTCCATGGCTGAGGAGGAAGAAGGATTCAAACCCAAGGCTTCAGTTGTTTTGAAGCCTTTTTGCTTTATCTTCTAGAAGGCAGCTGAAGTGTTGCTTCTTGCATTGAAGAATGAGAGGAACCTTGTGGCATCCCAAAGGCTAACATTCTCTGGAGTTATGTCTATTAATAGGTATATATAAACCACTCGGATTCCCAGTGATTGGGTGGTATATAAATAAATCCTATTATTATTATTATTATTATTATTATTGAGGATTGCAATAACTGTTCATTTATAAAAAGGTTTATAGTGCACCCCATATCATAGAATCTCATAGCTATGTCCCTTAATAGCAGTTAACCAAATTAAAGAGTATATAAAACAAAAACATGAAACAAGCTAGACAAGGAAACTGTTACATGGATTTGTAAATAGTTGACCAGCCAAACCCAGAAAGTGCCCAACTATGGCTCCTTTTCATCCTGGAGAGAAGTGACCAGTGCTGTGTCCAGTGGGGTCCTTTCCTGGGCCCAGTGCTATTCAACATCTTTATCAATGACTTGGATGACAGAATTGGGGGAATACTTATCAAATTTGCAGATGACACAAAATTAGGAGAAATAGCTAACACCCCAGAGGACAGGATAAAAATTCAAGATGATCTGAATAGACTAGAAAGCTGAGCCAAAGCTAACAAAGGGCCCATTCACATTAGCTTTTAAACCGGTTTTGAAATCGATTCTTCCACGTGAAGTTCATATTGGGCCCGTTTCTGTCACAATCCATGTCGAGGCATGCACAAGGAAATGCCCCTTATCGCGGGGTATCCAGATTCGGGCTAAAATCTGTCTGTTCTGAAAAGACCTGGGTTGTGTGAAATCTGATTTTGCCCTCGATCATGATCGGGGCAAATTCAGGGAGGGATTAAGGTCGGGGGGGGCAGAGGTCAGAGCATTCCCTCCCCTCATCGGAAGCGAGGGAGAGGAGGAAGAGGAGGAGGAGAAGGAGGAGGAGGAGAAGGAAAGAGCCGAAGGAAAAAGGGGAATCTGGAGGCAAGGGGTGACAGGAGGCAAAAAGGGGGTGACTGACGGGGTCAATTCAGGGCAGGGCAGGGGGCTAGAGGGTAGCCAAGCCTCTGCTCTCCAACAGGGACCTTTTTCCTTTGGCTTTTGTTTATTTTTTAAATTATTTTTCTCTGTCTATGCACATATTTTTTGCAATGGGTAGATCTATATTTAGATCTGGCTTCCTCAGGTGCCCTTTGGAAAGAGTACAGTGGACCCTTGTTATACACTGGTGTTTGGTTCCAAGATTCCCCGTATATAACAAAATCCGTGTATGCTCAAGTCCCATTAAATATAATGGCAGAGCAAAACGGTGTCCCTTATAAAAAATGGAAAATCAAGGTTTGATCATTGAAATTTATACTTTTTTGGGACATTTTCAAACCGTGTATGCTTGAATCTGTGTATAAAAAATCCGTGTATAAGAAGGGCTGACTGTACTTTGCGAAAACCATTTTTTCCTTTGGAATGACTGCTGCAATGCGAATGAATGTTACAATTCCAATGTAATGTTTCTCTTTCCAATTAGGCAAATTGGCAAATTGACACAGCTTTTGCTACTGTCTCTAAGGGATTCAGGGGTAGCCTAGGGAAAGAAAAAATAATAATAAATGCATCCTTTTCTGGCATTCCAAGATGAGGAATTAATTATATTGTTGTTGTTGTTGTTGTTATTATTATTATTATTATTATTATTATTACCTGTGTATGAGGCATTCTGGGGTGGCAAGGGAGTGGGATACAGGATACAGAGATGGCACTAGCTTGCATTTTGGGATTGAAAATGGGGCCAAGGGCAGATCATAACCTACACTGACCCAAATGCCCACAAGACACCACACACACACACACACACACACACACACACACCTGAGGTTTTTAAATTTGACAAGTGGTGCCTGGTCCTTTAAATAAAAGGAGGGGTGGAAAGCACACTTCTGATGCCCCAATGAGTGCTGCAAACGTCACCTATGACCATCGCGGAACTAAATTGTATTGACAGCCAGGCACCTTCACCTTGAACCTGATTTCTCCAAGAGGGCATTCGGGTTAAAATGCCCCTGATTGGTAGTCAGCACTTGCTTCCGGAGGGATTGGGGGAGGGAGAAACTGAAGCTTCCCAGTTCCTTCCAGTGCAAACGTGCCAGTGAGAATGGCCCCAAAATGGAATTCAGCAGGGAGAAATGTAAGGTACTGCACTGAGGGCAGAAAAATGAAATGGGGGACACCTGGCTGAACAAGACTACATGTGAAAGGGATCTAGGAGTCCAAATAGACCACAAGCTGAACGTGAGTCAACAGTGTGATGCGGCAGCTAAAAAGGCCAATGCAATTTTAGGCTCCAACAATAAATGTATAGTGTCTAGATCAAAGGAAGTAATAGTGCCACTTTATTCTGCTTTGGTCAGGCCTCACCTAGACTCCTGTGTCCAGTTCTGGGCCCCACAATTCAAAAAGGACATTGAGAAACCGGAGCATGTCCAAAGGAGGGCAACTAAAATGGTTCAGGATTTGGAAACCATGCCCTATGAGGAAAGACTTGGAGATCTGGGTATGTTTAGCCTGGAGAAGAGAAGGTTAAGATGTGATATGATAGCCCTGTTTAAATATTTGAAGGAATGTCATATTGAGGAAGGAGCAAGCTTGTTTTCTGCTACTCCAGAGAAAAGGATCCAGGGCAATGGATGCAAGCTCCAGGGAAAGAGATTCCATCTCAACATTAGGAGGAACTTCCTGACAGAAAGGGCTGTTTGACAGTGGAACATACTCCCTCAATGGAGAATGTTGGAGTCTCCTTCTTTGGAGGCCTATAAACAGAGTCTGGATGGCCATCTGTCAGATATGCTTTGATTGAGATTTCCTTCATGGCAGAAGAAGGTTGGACTGGATGGCTTTGAGATCACAATGTGACAATCTCAATGCTTCAGGTAAGGATCACAGTGGACCAGTTCAATCCTTCAGGCAAGGAGCATCAGTCTGAACTCATAATAGTCCCATCACAATCTTTCAGCAAAGGTGCCTCAGGCTGAGATCACAATGGAACAGTCTCAATGCTTCAGGCAAGGATCATAACCTTGAGGTCGCTATGGGCCAGGCTCAATCCTTCAGGTAAAGAACACCTGCCTGAAGTCAAAAAGCCCATCTTAATCCTTCAGGGAAGGAACATCAGCTCAAAGTCACAATGAGTTAGTGTCAGTCCTTCAGATAAGGAGCATCAGTCTGAGATCGCGATGGGCCAGTCTGATTCGTTCAGGTAAGGAGGATCAGCCTGAAGTCACAATGAGCCCGTCTCAATCTCTCAGGCAACAAAAACCAGCCTGAGGTCACAATGAGCCATTCCCAGTCTTTCAGGATAGACTGGGAGTCACAATAGTCCTGTCTCAATCCATCAGGAAAGGAGGGAGCATCAGCCTGAAGTCACACTGCGCCAGTCTCAATCTCCCAGGCAATGAGCGTCAACCTGAGGTCGTAAATGGACCAGTATCAATCCTCCAGGTCTGAAGTGACAATAGTCCCATCTCATTCCTGCAGGTAAGGAGCACTAGCCTTAAATCACAACAGTCCCATCTCACTGCTTCAGGTAAAGCACATGAGCCTGAAATCATAATAGTCCCATCTCAGTCAGTCTTTCAGGCAAGGAACCTCAGGGTGAGATCACAATCGTCCTGTCTCAATCGTTCAGGTAAGGAGCAGGTAAGGACAGGGCTATCTTGATGTATTTTTCTGTACGGAACAGGCACATCCATGTGCGGAGGGAGTCAATATCTCCACATTGTCATGGACCATGGATCATTTCCTGGTCAAGGTCCGGCTGAAGGCCACTATTCCCTCGTCGGGGATGGAGGACCTATTAAAATGGTCCACCCTCAAAGGTTGATGGAACCCACTAGGTTCCAAGAGTCCTTAGAGGGTTTGATGGCTGGTAATGCTGGCGATTCTGTTGAAGATTCCAGATGCTGTCACTTGAGGACAGTTGTTCATCCAAGAGGGAATTCAAGTCGGGCGTCCATCAAGACGCGATTCTGTCCCCAATGCTATTCAACATTTACATGAAGCTGCTGGGTGAGACCATTCGGAGACACGGGGCAGGATGTTATCAGTACGCTGATGACACCCAAACATATTTCTCTATGTCTCAGACTGATGCACTGACTAAGGATGGTGTCTCTCCTCTGAACGGTTGTCTTAATGAGGTAATGGACTGGAAGAAGGAAAACAAACTCCAATGGAATCCAGGTAAAACAGAGGTAATAGGGACCCCTAATCCAGGGATGGAGTTATGTCAGCCAGTTCTGGATGGGTTCACACTTCCCCTGAAAGACTCTGTCCGCAGTTTGGGAGCGCTCCTGGATTCATCACTTCATCTGACGGCTCAGGTGGATGCAAAGGCCAGGAGCACTTGTTATCAGCTTCGACTGATACGCCAACTGTGCCGCTTCCTGGAGCAGGGAGAACTTGAAACAGTAGTACATATGCGGATCACCTCTCAGCTTGACTTCTGTAACACACTCTACATGGGGCTACCCTGGTGTCAAGTTTGGAAACTTCAGTTGTTACAGAATATGGCAGCCAGGTTGGTTATGGGCTCTTCTAGAATTGCCCACATTACACCAGTTCTTAAATCCCTCCACTGGCTGCCCATGAGTTTCCAGGCAAGA
>JACSCI010000633.1:3797-28803 GCA_016801065.1 Sceloporus tristichus | reverse complement strand
TTGAAGTGAACCTTCAGGGCAAAAAAGTATTATTGGTTGGAATATACAGCCCCCAGGAAAAAATATCAATTTTTTCAATCAATATATAATTTGATGATAGACTTAGATTACACAGAAATAATAATGATGGGGGACTGGGACGCTGTAATTAACTCTTTACTGGACAGATCTTGTAGTAAAGCCAGGAAAAAGGACCAAGGAAAACCCCCCAAGTCCTTTTTTAAACTGATGGAAAATCAAAAACTAGTAGATGTTTGGAGACATCTCTATTTGGGGAAAAGATTACACCTTTTTTCTGACAGACATAAGACTTTTTCTAGGATTGACTTTCTTTTAGCTACTAAAACATTAGCTGTGCAAATTTTGGAAATGGAAATTTTACCAAAATCCTATAACAATGAAAGTTAAGAAAGCTAAAACATCATTTAATTGGTCACTGAATGAAAAACTACTACAATTTCCTAAAAATGTAGAGAAAGCAAAACAGACTCTTTAATGGTATTTTGAAGAAAACGTGGGGAGAGACACTGATCATATAATAAATTGGGAAGCATTGAAAGCTGTGTTAAGAGGTATTTTTATAAAACTTAATGTGGAATACAAGAGAAAAAGCCAAGAAAAGACTCAGGAAATTCAAGAAGAGCTGAAGGAGAAGGAAGAGGCTCTAAAAAACCCCCAACCGATGTAAAGACAAATAAAGAGATTAAACTCCTACAAAAACAACTCTCTATTATGCTAATTGAAGAGATGGAGAACAAGCTTAAACATCTCAAATTAAATAATTTCCAACAGTCTAATAAACCGGGGAAGTGGTTATCTTATAAAATTAGGGAAAAGAAAGAAAGGAAGATGATAACGAAGATTCAGGTTGATAAGAGGATGGTCACAGAACAAAGCAAAATTAAAAAGGCTCATCATAAATTATATGGGAAATTGTATAACCAAGAGGAAGAAGATTTGGACAAGATGAATTCCTATTTACAAAACACTGGATTACCTAAAATAACTACAGAACAAAGAAATCTCTTGAACCAACCAATAACCGCGACCGAAGTCCTAAACGCTATTAAATGCAGTAAACCAGGCAGTGCTCCTGGTCCAGATGGTTTCCCTGCCTTGTACTATAAGACATTTCAGTTAGAACTAATTGATCCACTAAGAAACATGATGAATAGTATAAGAGAAGACACTTTTCCACCAACCTGGAAAGAGGCAGTAATTTCCTTGAGACCCAAAGACGAAAGAGACCCAACACAACTAAAGAGCTATCGGCCGATTTCTCTGCTCAATAATGACTATAAGCTGTACGCAAGTATCTTGGCAGAGAGAATTAAAGAAATAGTACCATTGGTGATACATAGAGATCAAAGAGGGTTCATCCCCAAAAGATATATTAAAGATAACATTAGGCATTTTGGATATTGGATTGAGTATCACGAAATTAATATTGATAAGAAATTGGCTGCCTTTTTTGATATTGAAAAGGCTTTTGAGAACGTTTCATGGAATTTGTTATTTGGTCTTATGCAAAAGTTGGAACTGGGGATAGGATTTTAAGTTGGGTAGAAGCCATATATCAAAAGCAACATGCAAGACTTAATGTGAATGGAGAGAGATCTGAAATGATAAACATCTATAAAGGAACCAGGAAGAGATGCCCTTTGTCCCTTTGCTTTTTGTGCTGATTATGGAAGTGCTGTTACAAAATGTAAGAATACTGTAACTTGAAGATTAAGGGAATAAAGATTAAAGGAAGTGAACACAAAACCCGGGAATTTGCGGATGACCTTATGGTAACTATTAGTGATCCCATTAATGACTCTAAAGAACTAATAAAGGTATTCAAGGATTTTGAATTAATTTTGGGACTGAAATTAAATAAAGATAAAACAATGATACTAACTAAAAATATGACGATATCGGAAATAAAAGAGTTAGAATGAATTACAGGTTTTAACTCAAGTAAAAGAACTAAATATCTAGGAATTTGGATCTCAAGTAAGAACTCTGATTTATTCCCGAATAACTATGAAAGATTGTGGTCCAGTGTTAAAAAGGATTTAGGAAATTGGAAAAACTTGAATCTATCACTGTTGGGAAGAATTGCTATGGTCAAAATGAATATATTGCCAAGATTTCTTTCTTTATTTCAATCTATGCCAATTATTGTAAATGAAAAGCCATTTCTAGAATGGCAAAAGGGCTTGTCTAAGTTTATCTGGAAGGGTAAGAAAGCAAGAGTGAAAGTGAAATACCTTCAGGGTTCAAGAGAGAGACTTGACATGCCAAATCTCAAAGTATATTACGATGCAGCCTGTCTTTCGTGGTTAAAAGACTGGATCATTCTAAAAGAGGAGGATTTATTAAATCTGGAAAGTGTGAATTTGAGATTTGTCTGGCCCGCCTTCCTATTTTATGACAAGGATAAAGTAAATTGGGACTTTAATAATCACATTGTGAGACACGCTTTACTCAGAACTTGGAGAAAATACCAAAAACTAATATGCCCTAAAAGCCCCTTTTGGGCATCTGCCCATGAAGCCCTTTTTAAATATAACCCTAAGAAAGAGAGTTGGGTTATCTATGAAGATTTGATGGTGATAAATAATAATGGATATGAGATAAAGACATGGGAAAACCTTACTGAAGAAGGGTATCAAATATCATGGTTCTTTTGCAGACAGCTAAGAGGACGATTTCTTATGGACAAAAACAGTATGAGATTGGTAAAGTAGATTCTGAGTTACAGCGGGAGTTAATGCTAAATAAAGATGCCTTATTGTCAAGACTGTATAGATGTATTCTTAAAATGTATATGGAAGAAGAAGTTGTCAGAAACAATATGATTAAGTGGTCCCAAAACTTTGGTTTTTCTATTGATTTGGACCAATGGGGAAATGCATGGATCAAGTGACTGAAATATACCTGTAGCCAGAACCTTAGAGAAAACTATTGTAAAGTCTACTTCCGATGGTACCTAACTCCCCTTAAGATCAGCAAAATGTATACTAATTGTACCATCCTGTGTTGGAAATGTGGGAAAGAGCAAGGCTCAATCTCTCACATGCGGTGGACTTGTAAACCTTGGCAATCAATCTTCTTTGAATCAAGAAAATAACTGCCATAACTCTGAAGTTCTCACCTGAAGTCTTTTTGTTAAATATAATTGATCTTGATTTAGGGAGTAAATATGGTAAAATATTATATGTTATCAGCGGCAAGAATAGTCTGCGCCCAGAAATGGAAGCTGAAAGAAATGCCTACTAAAGAGGACTGGATGTTCAAGTTATTAGACAGGATGGAGATGGACAAGCTCTCAAGAGAAATCAGGAATGGATCCAAGAATGTATATAAAGAAGACTGGAATGACATTATGCTCTTCCTCCAAAATGAATGGGGGGAAATGCTGTTCTGGGTAGAGATTAAGTGGAAAGGGAAGTAAAGGTTTTGTTTCTCTGGGTGATAACAGCTGACAGAAGGTATATGTGTATATTGGTTAAGTCTAATGATATGTAATTCAGAGAGGACTCGTTATGATAATTACACATATGAAATGAAGATGACGGGTGGAAATGTAATTGTAGAAACAAGCATAATTAGAACGTCTATTATTATTGTTTAATAGATAATTTAAACTAGAAAATGATGGGATAAAGAGATAGTCTGACAGTAAGGAAGTAATGTTTGAGAACATAAACACGACAGATAGTAGTTTTGTGTTATGATATATTATGGATGATCGTCAAATGTTGTTTTTTGTTTTTATATTTTTTAAAATATAATAAACATTATATATATATATATATATATATATACACACACACACACACACACACACACACATATATATATATATATTCCTATGTGGAAATGAAGATTGGCACTTCAACATGTCTCTACCAGATCATTGGAAACTGAGAGAAATACTCTTTTCCACTTCCTTGGAGAGACAGGATGAAGAAGATGTAATTTATCCTCCTTGTTTCTAGCCAGATGGAGGATGCAGAGTAGAGAGTGATTCCCCTGCAATCTTTGCCAGTTGAAGCAACAAATCAATTAAGCCTTGCAGTTATAACATTAGCAATCAATCAGTTATTAATACTTAGACCAAAGGCCATTTGCATACAAAATGTTAAAATACAATACAGCTGTAGGAACAGCATAATAAAAGTACAAGACAAGTAAATTACATAATAATCTTGCATGTAAAAGGTTTAAAATTCAATTCAGTTAAAATATAGACAACAAAACTATAACTAAATGAGGGTGTTCTCAAAGAAATCAACAGCAATATATCTAGCCCCAATCTTCATTGCTGCCAGGGAAAAAGGAGAAACCTTACGAGTTAAAATCAGACAGGAAATTAATAAAGGAAAACCCTTTCTGAAAGAATAGTAGAATCCAAAGGAGGCAGAATAGATCGTCCCAAAATTACTTCTCATTCTTTGTCTTCACAGCTAGCACTAATGGACTCCATTATGTTCCAGTGTATGTGTCTTCTCTGTTTTAAAAGTGCCTTAGAAGTTGGCCTCATAACAGCGGAAGTGTCAGGGGAAGTCGTACTATCGCTATAAACTCACCTGGGTATTATTTGAAAGTTGGTCCAAAGACCCTTCATTTTCACCAACAGAAGAGGAATTGGAGACGGTTCAAATGTTAGCACAATGCTCTTATGTGCAAATATACTAGGAAGCCACTCCATAGCAAGCATATCAATGCTATAGGGGTGTCTATGTAGAAGGTGGCTCTCAGGAAGTCTAATAGCTCTATAGGGACTCCATCTGCCATTGCTTGATCAATTCTAGGCCATTTGCAGCATGGCTTGGTGTGCTTGCAGAGTCCTCTTGCGTTTTCCTTTCCCAGCTCCTTTGAAACAGCTGCTGAACTGCTCCAAGAATCATGGATTCTGTTCTCTTTGCAGCCCAGCTTTCCTTCCTTTCTGGGTCCTGTGCTGCTGGATTGACCCAAGCTTTCTTTTAGAGCTGGAGCTTTTGGTATAAAGTTATCAAAGGGGAGTTTAAGACGCTTCAGTTGATTCCAGTTTTTTGTCTAAGAGTTCATACACTGAGATAACAATACAGTATGGGCTGTTGAAAGGCATTCTTTGGTCACAAAGTCTGGAGGGCATGGTTGTTGTTCAACATGTTGTTTCTTCTCAGCAATGAGTAAATCCTCAAGGAGAGGCTCCTCTGCCCCATTTGGCTCCAAGGATGGAAATTCCCCTGCAATGGCTCCAGGCAAAGAGACGGCGCTGTTGTCGGACGCTCTAGCTTTCCTTAAGCCGCGCGTCTTGCCTCTCCACTTACGGTATGCAGCTTCCAACTTCATTTGCAAGGCGTTTCTGAGCATCCAGGAGACTAGGAGCGGTTTGGACGCAGTTTAGAAGCGGTTTAGTCATCGTTAGGCACAAACCCTTGAAGTGTTTGTGTAATGACTGGGCTCCAGTCAATGGAGGTCTTCTTCAGGTTTATGCAAATGCATAATGACATCACTGCTACGGAAGGCTCCCTTAACCAATCAGAGAGCAAGATAAAGGTCCTTCTGGAAGTTTCCTTGAGAAGGAGATATAAGGCCTGAAAGACCAAGAGACAGTTGGGGGAATTGTGTCGGTTGGAGATCGAGAGAGAGAGAGAGTTAAAGAGTGGATCTTGGAAGTTAGTCTCAGAATTGGGCATTTAGGATTATTTATTGGTTTTAAGAGCTTGTATGAATTGAATATTATATACTAACAAATATTGTACCTGCAAGATTCTTAATATCTTGTACGACTTATATTTTAGTTATATTTTGTTATTTATAATGAATATCTCCTTGGAGTATCTACTACTCGACTCTCCTTTTACACGTATCTTGGCTCAGTTGATGCTTGGGAAGATCAGAAAAGAAGTAGAAATAAGGTTCCTTAACTGGTCCCAGTGTAGGTTAAGGAAAACCCTTTTATAATTCACTGGATGATGGCAGACCCAGGAATTTAAGGGTCTGCTGGGCTAAGAGCCATAATGCCTAAATGTCTAATTAACAATTTGTAATCCACTCTGATAGCCTTTTAGCTGAAGAGAGGGGTATAAAATTATTATTATTATTATTATTATTATTATTATTATTATTATTATTATTATTATTATTATTATTATTACAGGGCCCGCAGTTTGGCTGCTTGGACCACCGGAGATCATCACAGAGAGTCAGTTGGAAAAGCCCATCTCACTCCAGAAAATAAAGGTACTTGAGGAGTTTGCACTCTACATCTTTCTGTAATAATAGCTACAAAACTGATAATAGCATTTGGGGCATTTAGTTTTTTAAACAATATGGCAGATTTAAATGCTGCTTTAAACCTTCTTTCCATCTGCCAGCTTTGTGCTGGTTTTGGGGAAAATGAGAAAGTGTTGGGAGGGAGGGACTGCCAACAGAATTAGGAGATGCATTGCAGGCTATGGACAGTTTGCGGCCAAGTAAGGTCCAAAGCACATGGCAGCAATAGTCCATTTTGAGACCACTTTAACTGCCCTGGCCCAGTGCTAGGGAATCCTGGGAACTGGAGTTTATTGTGGCACCAGAGCTCTCTGACAGAGAAGGCTCAATGTCTCATAAAACTACATTTCCCAGAATTCCCTAGCACTGAGCCAGGGCAGTTAAATCAGTCTCAGATTGGATTACTGCTGCAGTGTGATTTGGATTTAGGTGACCCTTGGCAAGTCACACTCTCTCAGCCACAGAGGATGGCAATGGCAACCCCTCTCTGAAGAAACCTGCCAAGATAATCTCATGGTAAGGTTTCCTTAGGGTTGCCATAAGTTGGAAATGTCTTGAAGACACACATGGAGAACAGAGAAAAGTCTGCACTTATTTCATAGGTTGTACATGGAAATGGGAGGCAATGTGGTGCAGTGGTTTGAGTGTTGAGTTACAACTCTGGAGGCCTGGGTCCAGTGCCCCACTCCTCCATGAAACTAGCTGGGTCCATTGGGCAAGAAGTCACACTCTCTCAGCCTCAGGGAAGGCAATGGCAAATTTCCTCTGAACAACTCTTGCCAGGAAAACCCCAGGAGAGGCTCCCCAGAAGTCAGCAATGACTTGGAGCCACTCTGCAAAAACTACAAAGCCTCAAAAAAGAGACAGTGTGGTTTAGTGGCTTGAGTATGACCCTGGAGCCCAGGGTTCGAATGCCCCCTTGGCTACGGAAACCCACTGAGTGACCTTAGGCAAATCACACTCTCTCAGCCTCAGAGGGAGAACTTGGAAAACCACTTCTGGACAAATCTTGCCAAGAAAACCCTGCGAAGGGCTTCCCTTAGGGTCGCCATAAGTCAGAAACAACTTGCAGGCACACAAACACAACAAGAGAGGTAACACCACTAACACAAGGCAGCTAGGGAGAAAGAAAGAAAGAAAGAAAGAAAGAAAGATGCTGTGGATGCTGTGAGATCAAGTCCAGGAAATACACTGTAAATCCCATTGGCAAGAGAAAAGGCTGCTACTGCCTTTCAGATCCAGTTTGCCCCAAATCCTTTATGAGGCCAGAAACCCCTTTGTTAGGAATTGAACATCGAATATCTCTGGAAGGCCCTATATCTCCCAAGGCCCCCTCCCTTCAGGACCTCCTTCCACTCTTCCCCTCAGTCTCTCTCTCTCCCCTGAAGGCCTCAACCTGCCAACTGCCAAGCGCTCAGACAGAGGGAGCCATTTTGTGTTCTGGCAGCCATTTTGTGTTCTGGAGGCCATTTTGTGTTCTGGTGGCCATTTTGTGTTCTGGCGGCCATTTTGTGTTCTTATGGCCATTTTGTGCTGCTTGTGACTGTGGGGAATAATGTTCCAGAACCTTCTCTGAGGCCTCAGTTGAACAGAGGCTCCTCTTTCTCTCCTGAGGCTCCAGAGTCAGAAGGAGGCCAGGCTCCTTGGGCCAAAAGGAAGCAAGTGTGTCCCTTTGTGCCTCTGGCCCTCCATTTTGTAAGGAAGGAAGGAAGGAAGGAAGGAAGGAAGGGGAGGCAGGGACTCAGGGCCAGTGGGGAGGCTGGGCTTTGGGGGCTGGGAGAGAGAGGTAGGGAAGGAGACACTCCCTTTGGGGCCTAGCTGGGGAGGGGCCACCGGTCCTTGCCTCCCCCTTTGGGAAAGGAGACCCCCTCAGCCCCTGGACTATTTACTACCAGGAGTAAATACTACTATGGCTGGGACTCAGAGGAGTTTCCTAGGCATTGTCACTTTCTGCCCTCCATGGCCATTGGCACTGACCTTTTCCCCATTGCCTTCCCTCCCTCAGCCCTGTGGACCTCCTCCTCCTTCGCACTCAGAGCAACCCTTCTCTACGGCTGAGGAGACGGCCTCTGACCCAGGGAAGCTCCGGCCATAAAGGACTGCAGAAGAGCCCTTTCTGGGGCTGCAGGAATCAGGGTCTTTGTACTGAAGGTAGGTCTTTATTCTTGGAGCTGAAAGAAGACCTTTGTTTAAATGTTTCAGTCCAGGATTGTGTGGAAGGGTTGCAACTGAGCGAGCCATGCCTTGCAGGCATAAAGTCCCCAATTCTGTCTCTAGCAGCATTGTCTTTTCAGAAGGTGGAAGTGAGATTTCCAGACCCCAGGCACATGGTCCTTTGTGTGGGGAATATTTGTGTATGTGTTCTTTACTAGAGCTTTGTGAAGTATTTGTTTTACTGAGTTTATAAAATGAATTTACATATTTCTTCTCTTCCCAAAAATAAGCATAATCCAAGATGCAATCTTTAATCTTAAACCTATACATTTATAGAATTTTGTTGTATCAAGTGCAACACATTTAGTGGTGTGCATTCCTTTTAAAAATATACAAAAAGAAGTGAAAATGAATGTGATTTTGACAATGGGTCTGTTCAGAAACATTGCACATAAATATACATATAAGGATTTCTGGATGGCCTCAGCAAGCAGAGAGAAGAAGTGCACACCTCATGCCCTAGCTATGACTGACAGACACAAACACAGCAGTTAAACTTAGATGAACACACTCATTTGTAAAAATGAAATAATTATTTTCACCTGTGTCAAAATGGGGATGGGGCATGATGAGGGGAGGCTGTGGATCAGATCCGTTAAGTAGTGCATATCTTATCCAGTCCAGGAGCTAGATCTTCTCTATATGGGACATAAAACAGGTCCTCCTCCTCCTCCTCTACATGAAAGAGTAGTCCAATTCTCATCCGTGACTTTGAAACAGAATTTCTTCATTTAAAAAAACTGTGGTGGTATGAATCCTGTTGGTTAACCCTAGAGATTAGACCCACTGAACCCATAAGTGACTATCGAGTCAACCTATACGTAAATCCAACTGATTCAGTGCTTCTCCTCTGATCAGGACAAAGCATAGTATAGGTTCCAGGTTAGGATTTAGTCCTGCATGTGTAAATCAGGTGCTCTCTTCACATCAGCTCAATCCTCTGGTGCTCCCCAACCCTGGGAGGAGGGCAGGATACAATGCAAGGGGAGCAAGAAGAGAAGAGAGAGCTCCTTTCCTGCCCTGCCTGACCAGGGGCCTCCCTGGGGGATGGAGGGCAACTGATTTGGGAGAATGAGGGGCCACTAGGCCACACAACCTGACTCAGCAAAACCCTCCACGCTCCAGTGTTGTTCTGGGTGGAATGAGGCTACAACTGGCCATTCACTGACCCAGGTCCTACCATAGAGTTGTGGATGCCATCCCACATGGCCATTCCATGCCTGCTGAGAGTGTCGGGTGCGAGGTATTAGAGAAGCATGCAGCCGTGTTTCTGTAGCCAGAAGCAAAATGAAGACATCTTCCTCTGAGGACCACTGGGTACTTGTGGAGATGGTGCACTCATTTCACATCTAGCTACAGGGACATAGACAAGGCCCTTTCCAATTCCCCATCCCCTGATCCCCCACTACTCTCACAAGGCATGAATAGCTGTTGTGTAGGGGAGCTGCAGTGAATCTATGCTAGGTCCAGGGGGCTTTGTTTGTTGCAGAGGGAGGAAGGGGATACCCACCTCTGCATTGGCCCAAAGGAGGCATATATAACCTGCGTATGTCATCAGCAGGATGCCATTCTCTGTGTCCTTGAGTGCTGCCAGGTCTCTTACCAAGCCTATCCTAACCCTGGTCCCTTTTGTCAGGAACTTCATCTCGGCCTCTTCGTGCACGGCTCTGGGCCTCTCTTTCTGGAAGTGACCCAAGTGCAAGACCACCAGGTCCCCTGCCCACCTGATGGCTGACACAGAGGCCAAGCGGAGGGAGTTGGGCTCCAAGAGAAAGAGGATGCAGAGGTACAAGAACTCTTTGGTGAGTCGAGGTTCTTGACTATTATTTTCATCTGTGTCACTGCTGGGCCAGTTCATGAAAGCAAACGGAGAACATAATCTCTCAATTTAGCAGAGACAGTCCTGGTTAATCCTCTGTCACCCCACTTTTTCAGGGACTTTTAAAAATGCCCCATTGATCTTTCCTCCTCCCACTTTCCCCCTTCTCAGCTCACTTCAGTTCCTGAGTGCCATTCACTTTGTAGCCCATCAACTCAAAAGTGGGGAGAGGAAAAGAAAGAAGGAGATAGGATATGCCCTTCCCAAAAGGCTGAAGCAAAAGCAAAATGATGTGTCCTTCCTAGCTTGTGTGATCTTCCTCATAAACAACTTTGGCCATCTTCACCCCCTTCTGGATTGCATGTCCATATGTATCTTGCTTTTCCAATCTGTGAAATGTTGGGGGATATGGGAGAATGTCTCTGGATCTAAATTGGGGGTGGGCCCAGTGGCCCTTATTAAAAATGACGTTTGCCTCTGAAATTTGGCAAGAAATATCTAAATGCACCACAATTCTTTGGTGGCTAAATGTACTATATGTGCTGGGATAGTGAGTTTCCTAATCCATCCTCAATATCCCAGCCAAAATTTAAAGTTTATTTCCTGAACTGAATTCTGAAGTGATGAAATACTAATATTTGGATGCACCATGTGCTTTCCTCCCCTTTTGCTTAGACACTCTCTGGATGAGGGCTATTTTCTATTTCAGGTGACCTTTGCAGATGTGGCAGTATATTTCTCAGAGGATGAATGGAATCTGTTGACGAAGAAACAGAAACTTTTGTACAGTTATGTAATGATGGACAATTATGAGAATGTGGCTTCTGTAGGTAAGGAACCTGAATCCATTGCTGTTTCTATAAAGACTGAGGGCCCTTTTATCCTATATTATTATGTTTCTATGGTTCCACTAGAGTAATAGAATCATAGAGTTGGAATAGATCACAAGGACCATCCAGTTCAACCCCCTTCTGCCATGCAGGAATACACATTCAAATCACCCCCAAGAGATGGCCATCCAGCCTCTCTTTAAAGACATCCAGAGAAGAGAACTCCACCAGACTCTAAAGGAGTATATTCCACTGTCAAAGAGCTCTTACTGTCACAAAGTTCCTCCTAATGTTTAGGTGAAACCTCCTTCCCCATGGCTTGCATCTATTGTGGTGTCGCCTTTTCTCTGTAGCAACAAAAAGCAAGCTTGCTCCTTGCGCAACATGACAACCTTTCACATATTTAAACTTGGATATCATATCCACTCTTTATCTTTTTTTCCGCAGGCTAAACATAACCAGCTCTTTAAGGTGTTCCTCACAGAACTTGATAGTTCCCAGACTCTACACCACTTTGGTTGCCCTTCTTTGGACATGCTCCAATTTGTCAACATCCTTTTTGAATTGTGGGGCCCAGAACTGGACACAGGATTATTCCAAGTGAGGGCTGACCAAAGCAGAATAAAATGGCACCATTACTTCTCTTGATCTAGAAACTATTCTTGCATTGATGCAGCCTAGAATCACATGGGCCTTTGTAGCTGCCTCTTCACACTATTGGCCCATGAAAGAGATGAAAAGGCGACACAAAAATCCCTTTTTCTCTAATGTTTCTTTTCCAATCTGAGCTTGCTTAGTTCCATGGTTGATTCCAGAGGTCCTTTATTACCTGATTGCTGGAGTCTGGGAGGACACCCCCAAGTGCTATGCTTTTAGGGGAATTTCATACTTAGTTGAAAGGAGAGATTGGGGCAACAGGGACCTCAGTAGTTCCCCCCCCCCGGCATTAGATGAATTCCGTATATTCCCGAGCCCTATTTAAATGAATGAGGCGCCATTAACCCTTATGAGGCATGCCGGCCCTTTTCCCAGTGTGACTTTTATTGTATGCTGAAATCCGTGTAAGGCATGCCCGCATATGACGCAGGTGCACTCTACACTCAGGCACACACATATAGGTGTTCACGCACAAAAACAAGAACTAGGTAACAAAGGTGGGATGTTAGGCTTTGCTAATGGTAATAAAAATAATAATAAAATAAAAGTTTTATTTGTATACCGCGCCTTCCTTAGATCAGGGCGGTTTACACACATTATACATATACATTCAGTGAATTAAAAACAAAATGATAATACATAACCTAGACAGAACTTGATTCCAAGTGCTGACAGTCCAGAATGGTGAGAGAAATCAGTAACTCCCATGGCAAGCGTAGCTGGCAAGTGTATTGAGGTGTTTAGCAATGTAAACCAACAGAGTGTCTGTCTGCAACTGGACTGATGCTGAAGAACAGCCAGTTGGTATATTTATACTGAAATTGTTGCTAGTGGGCAGAACTTGAGTTTCTATAAGGTTTAAATCATTTTAGAAAGTTTCCTGGTTGGGGAAAATATGGTCCAAAATCAAATGGAATAAAATGGGTGCTTGGTACAAATACTTAAGACATAAGGGATTAGCACCCCAGTTCTCAGGTCCTTCTTGGCTCTGAATTCCAGTCCCGTTCACAAGCTAATGTACAACGCAATGTGAGCACGATGCTCCCAGATGCAGCTCAACAATAACATAGCAGAATATGGAAAGAAATTTCCAGATACAGTACAATATACAGCACAATCTGAGGGTGACACTCTCAGATGCAGCTCAACAATAACATAGCAGAGTACGGAAGCAAATATCCAGATATAGATATTGGCAATGCACTGACCACTTTTCACACTTAAAAATAAGTCACAGACACAGTTGATTTCATCTGAATCTTTGGAGGTTTTTTATCTTGAGTTGCAAAATAAAAAATATTTGCAAGCTCTCCTCTCTGACTTCCATCATGTTCACTGTCTCTTGTATAAACAAATACAGTTCAATCCTATTCACAGCAATCCACATGTGACCTATATACTGTACTGGTTGTGATTCATTTCGTGATGCCACACTATGAAGCGTCCTCTGCAATTAGCTTGCATCATGCCATGTGCTCTGACTCAGCACTCTCTGAGTCTCACAGGATATGATGCCACTTTTCAATCAAGATATTTTTACACATGTTTAAATGAATATTTATTCAATAGTCTGTATGACTATCTGCTTCTACTGATTACCTCAAGGTAGTTCCCCACAATCTCTTCTTTGCCAGCTCCTGTGAGTAAGGATATCATTGTTCTATGGATTTGGGGCATCTGCACCAGAATCATGCTCAGGTCACCCACTCCAACTCTATTAATTTAATATCAAATAGGGAGGCATGAACGTAGGGCTAAATCTTGGGCTAACACTTTCCTCTCTTAACTCTGATATTCAGTATTAACTGTCATTATCCTTCTTTACAGAAGAACTTGTCAGTCATGAGAGAGTCCACACATCAGAGAAGCCATACAACTGCCAGCATTGTGGGAAAGGTTTTTCTTCAAAGTCAGACATAGTGAGACATCAGAGAGTCCACACAGGAGAGAAGCCATACAAATGCCAGCATTGTGGGAACTGTTTTTCTCGGCAGTCCAACCTACTGACACACCAGAGAATCCACACAGGAGAGAAGCCATATAAATGCCAGCATTGTGGGAACTGTTTTTCTCAGCAGTCCCACCTACTGACACACCAGAGAATCCACTCAGGAGAGAAGCCATACAAATGCCAGCATTGTGGGAACTGTTTTTCTCGGCAGTCCCAGCTACTGAGACACCAGAGAATCCACTCAGGAGAGAAGCCATACAAATGCCAGCATTGTGGGAGCTGTTTTTCTCAGCAGTCCCACCTACTGACACACCAGAGAATCCACACAGGAGAGAAGCCATATAAATGCCAGCATTGTGGGAACTGTTTTTCTCAGCAGTCCCACCTACTGACACACCAGAGAATCCACACAGGAGAGAAGCCATACAAATGCCAGCATTGTGGGAACTGTTTTTCTCAGCAGTCCCACCTACTGACACACCAGAGAATCCACTCAGGAGAGAAGCCATACAAATGCCAGCATTGTGGGAACTGTTTTTCTCGGCAGTCCCACCTACTGACACACCAGAGAATCCACTCAGGAGAGAAGCCTTACAAATGCCAGCATTGTGGAAACTGTTTTTCTCAGCAGTCAAACCTACTGACACACCAGAGAATCCACTCAGGAGAGAAGCCATACAAATGCCAGCATTGTGGGAACTGTTTTTCTCAGCAGTCCCACCTACTGACACACCAGAGAATCCACTCAGGAGAGAAGCCATACAAATGCCAGCATTGTGGGAAATGTTTTTCTTTGAAGTCAAACCTACTGACACACCAGAGAATCCACTCAGGAGAGAAGCCTTACAAATGCCAGCAGTGTGGTAAATCCTTTTCTTGGAGGTCAGGCCTATTCAATCACCAGAGAGGCTACGCAGGAGAGAAGCCACACAAATCCAAGCAGTGAACGAACTTTATTTTTGGAAAGAAGGAATACAAAAATCTTTTTTCAATCCAGCAGTGCTAAGAAAAGGCCATCATGATTTTATTTGTATGGTTTTTATGTCCATATGTCTGTTTATGTTATATTTTGTTAAGTTTAGGTTTTCATTGCTATAGTTAGACGGGGGGGGGGGGGCTGGGATTTGTTGTGGCTGGCTAGAATAGCAATGATAGCATTCAGAATTTGTGGGATGTTGGCTGAAGAAAGTTGGGGACCGGTAGTAACAGAAAGGGAGCTAGCTTCTTCGAATGTCTGGGGCAGGGAGAGACTGTGCATGTGAGAAGGATGGCAAAGTGGGGCTGGTTAATAGTGGGGGCTAGATGATGGGAATTGTAGGTGGGGGCTAGGTTTGGTAGAAGGTGGAGTTTTAGGTTTTGGAGTTTCAGTATATTCTTTGGCTTGAGGAGGGCAGTTCTGGCTTAAACACTGCATTTCTGGCTGTGTTTTCAATAAAGTTCTTTGTTATTTCAACACATTGGACACTTTGATGCACAGAAGTTGTGAATTTGCACAAAACTGACCTTTTCTTCTCCCCTCAGTCCTCAGCAACATTCCCAGCCATAAGAACAGCAGAGGCAAACACACATACATCGATATCTATATCTATATATATCTATATCTCTATCTATCTATCTATCTACACACAGTATACACAGAGAAGCTATTTCCAAAGCAGAGTCTTCCTTTCCTGCCTTTCTTGGGCTCCATTGCGGCCTCTTCAAAATCTCCTCAAAAGAAGGAAAGGAGGGAGGAAGAAGGAAGGAAGGAAGGAAGGAAGGAAGGAAGGAAGGGGAGGCTGCTGAACCCCCGGCGCGCTCCTTCCCTTCCCTCAAAGGCTGCCAGTGGAATAAACAGCAGCAGCAGTAAGACCCTGGTGATCCCCGCGCATGATCAGAAGGGGCCTTTGGAAGTATATGCACATGCGCAGTTTCAGATTTTAAGGCAACTATTGACGGTGCTGAACCATATCCCTCAAACTCAGCATCTTAGAGGGTATTAAAACTGAGAACAGGTCGACATGGAAGCCAAGACCCATGATTGCTCCTGCATTCAACTATGTTCCAGACTGCAATCTGCCGTGTCCATTGGATCTCAAGGGGAGCCACCGAGAGCCAAACAAGCTCCCTGTCCTGGGTTTTCCATCGGGGTCATTGGATTCCATGGTAAAAGGCCTGGCAGGAAAGTAAGTGAGGCTTACCTTCGCCAAAGTATAGTTTCCTGCTTGTTGGGATAAGCTTTCAAGCACTCGCCGATGTGGTCGCCTATCTCAACAGACAGCTGAGCATAAGATTCTCCAGTTCTTCCACCAAGCGCCCCTTGCCTGGGTTGTCCAGATCTTGTATGGCCTTCCTGACTGGCTGCATCTTCTCTTCACACTGAAGAGGGGAACAAACAGAGAGGAGCCATGTGAAAGTGAAGGGTTGGAGGGAAGGTGGCAGGAATTTTTTTAACTTGCCTATTGCTTTGGACAGCTAAGTAAAGAGGAAAATCAGCTCATCTAAAATGTGATGCAGGAGAAGAGTTCAATGGATACTCTTTTCTGCATGTTTTCAGCATGATATGAATGGCAGAAAACGTACAATGTCAAATGTTTCCTGGTTATATACTCTTCCTCCTCTTCTTCCTCCTGTTCCGCGATAGCTATGGGCTCACTCCCAGCTGCAACATAGACAGGGCCCTGGGGTGGGTTCCCTTTATCTCCAACTTTGGCCTCACTGTCTTTGGCCAGTGAAAGAAGAAAATTGGGCAGAGTAGTCCTAAAGCAAAATTAGGGATGTGACAAAATCAGGGATCTGACCATTGAAAGAAAGGAGGGGAAGAAAGTGTGACATTGCCTTGTTGTGGTGCTGCTGCTGGTGGTGCTGGTGTGTCTCCAAGTCATTTTGGACTAATGGAGACCCAAAGATGCTTTTGTTCATTCTACATTTTATATCCTAAGCCATGGAAGAAAGATGGGATGAAATGTAATAAATAATACAACCATACAGTTAAAAGAAGGTACAATAGGAATGAATGAATAAGAGTCATAGAATCATAGAATCGTAGAGTTGGAAGAGACCACTAGGGCCATCCAGTCCAACCCCCTACGATGCAGGAAATCCAAATCAAAGCATCCCTGACAGATGGTCATCCAGCCTCTGCTTAAAGACCTCCAGAAGGATGCTTTCAGGTGAGACCAACCAGTCCAACCTGTGATGCCTTCACAAAGCAGGAGTAGGTTCCACTGTAAGGAAGACAGTACTCAAAACACTAACATAAAATAGGAAACAGGCAAACTAACCCAGAGAAATGCTCTTGTCCTGAGGTCTCTCCTCCTTCTCTCAGCCTCAACTGACTCAACTCCCACCTTGGCCAAGATTCTCAGTTCTTTCCAGGGAAACCAACCAAAGAAAGACATTCTCCTTGGTTCCATCTGACCACTTCTCCATGAGTCCAATTACATGGGTTACATTTCTCTTAATAGGATGATTTCAACTGCTTTTTAACATTTCACACTCAGTTCTCAGTATCCACAGATTCTGCATCTCAATATATCCCCAAAAAGCCAACCTTGATTTTGCCATTTTATGTAAGGCGCATCATACTACAACCCCATTGTTTGTAATAGGACTTGAACATCCAGGGATTTTGGTTACTAAGTGGGGTCCTGAAACCAAACCTCAGCAGAAACTGAGGTCAAACTGTAAATAATGTTCAAATTCTTTTTATTTTCAGAATAAACCACCATACAATCAATAAAATTACAATTCAAACATACATCACATTTGTTCTTATTTTTGTTCTTATTATTACCATCTACATCTTTTTCCTTCCTACCTCCTTTATTCTTTAAACCGCATGTGAAGACTAGATTGGGTGGAGAGGATGAGGGGAGAACTTCTCTCTATGCAAGGTAGCCAAGGTATCGGTATCAATAACAGTGTCAGTGACAGTGAAAAGCCCTATTCTGGAAAGGCCTGCTGAAAGAGATCCATATTAACAGCCTTTTTAAAGGCTTCTAAGGTGGTGATGTGACGGATCTCTTCCGGAAAGTCATTGCAAAGCCTAGGAATGGCAGAAGAAAAGGTCCTCTGGGCTGTTGTAGCCAATCTAGTCTTCTTAGGCTTTAGGAGACTTTTCCCAGTGCAGGGAGGATTGTGTGGAAGAAGGCACTCCTGAAAGTAGTCTGGACCCAAGCCATGTAGGGCTTTAAAGGTTACAACCAACACCTTGTATCTTTCCCAGACACTAATGGGCAGCCAATGGAGGGATTTAAGAACCGGTGTAATGTGGGAAGTTCTAGAAACTACAAACTACAAATTCCATGATTTCACAGGATGTTGCTATAAAAATGAAACTGGAACCAGTGTTGCATGCAATGTAACATCCTAGAGCACTTGCCCCCATTCTATAGGAAGGGCAATGGGTCCTTACCCACAGAGGACACATCTTCATAGGTTTCCATCATCACCTCGTTGTACAGAAATTTCTGCTTTGGACTCAAGAGTGGCCCTTCCTCCTCTGTGAAGAAGACTGCCACATCTCAAAAGGTGATCTGCAATAGAAAATAGCCTTCGCTGAAAGACAGAGGATTGTAAATAACACCCCCATTGCATCCTAGTCAGTCAAATTCCCAATGGCTCCACCACAAAAAAGGAGGTCTGGACACTAACCTGTCCGGAGGTCTTCTTTCCTCCAGTTTCTTCCACAAAGGAGGAATTGAGGGTCCTTTATCTTCTCTCCCTTCCTTTGGAAGCATCTTGGTTCTTTCTACACCTGCAGAAAATACAAAGTGTTTTTATGTGCACACATTTATGCAATCTTTCATGGACCACCGAAAATACAATTCAACAGCGCTAAGGGCAAATCAAACCTGAACCTTCCCTAAAATTCAAAATAAATCCATTGAAAACTAGGATATAAACTAGTGATGATATTATTATTATTACTATTATTAGTCTCGCCTCCAAACCCTCAGAGAGAGAATGTTGTGAATGCTGGAAGACTAAGACAGTTCACTGGGCCTTTCAGGGCGTAGAGACCAGCATCGTTAGCCGGCATGAGGGCAAAGATGGCGTCTGCACAGCGCATTCCCTGACTCTTCCCGCATGCCAGTGTGATGCTGTATAATACACATAGCGGGTGACATCATTGCGTTCCTCTGGCAATACATCCAGATGACGCAGTGCCAAAGGAGTGCAGAAAAGCCACACCATTGGCGGATATGGCACATTTTCCCCGGTGCAGAAAGGAGCTCCTTTTTGCACCACGGAAACGCCATTATCAGGGCCACAGCATAGCCTCATCACAGTGCAAAAAGGAGCTGCAAAAAGCAGCGTGTTTGCCGTGGCCCTGATCTGGTGTTAAAAGGGGCAGCCTGTACATCCCCTTAATTTCCAGGAAATGGGGCTAGGATTGGAGTCCTAGGGTTGGCCCCAGCCTTCATCACTCCCAAAGATGTCAATAGGAGGAGGGCTGGGTAGGACTCATGTGTCTGATTGATATTAATGGGTCTATTTTTATTGTTTTCTTTCAATAATCTACATAAAACCATAATGTATAGATAGACAGCAATAGCAACAACCCAATAACAACAACCATAGCAATTGCAATACTTAAATGTCTATATTTAATGTTTCCCATTGCCTTCCCCTAAGGCTGAGAGAGTCTAACTTGCCCAGTCACCCAGAGAGTTTCTATGTTGGAGCTGGGATTCAAACCCTGATCTCCAGAGTCGTAGTTCCACTATGCTCTAACCACTAGGCCACACTGGCTCCTATATCATGGACATTGTTTCACTGGGCCATTGTATGTCATGAACTTTGCCCAGCTTCCTCATCCATGGAGGTCATTTTATAAACTCTCTTCTCCTACTCCATTTCCAGGCCCAGCTCCTTCTGAATGCCCTCCAACTCTCCCAGTTTGGCAGGGACCCTCCCCTGGTTCATCCTCTGCCCTCCCACCTTTTCAGCTGCTCTTCAAAGGCCACAGTTTCCTCCTCCTCCTGCCATTTCTCCCCTTCTCTTGAGCTCACTGCCATTGCAGCAAACTGAGTCCAAAGGGCAAAAGGAGTCTGCCCTCCATGAATAGAGCCAAGGAGAAAGAAGAAGAGGGGCCCTTCCCAAAGGCTCAGGCAAAAGCAAACAACTGCAGCCTCTCCTAGTTTGCCTCTCCTTCCTCATAAAGAACCTTGCAATCTTGATCATATTCTGAGGTTGTTTGGTCCCAGCCTCCCTTTGATTCTTTTGGATCCCTCTCCAAAATCTCATGGCCCCACAGAGACTCCCAAGAGAGGAGAGGAGGCCTGGCAGCCGGAGAAGAGGGGAGGAGGAGGGGGGCTTCTTTGCTTCCAGCCCCCAAAGCTGCCTCCCTACAGAAGACCCTCCAGACCCCCATCCTTGGCTCCAAAATGGGGGCTCTTCCCCCTCAGCCATCCTTCTCACAGAAGAACCAAATTTGGGGGTCTCCCATCGCCATCTCGAGGCACCCAGCTTCCCTTTCCTGCCAAGGAAACCCAGAGGGAGCCCTTCTTCTTCCTAAGCAGCCAACGGTCAAAGCCACCAGCCTTCTAGAACCCTATTTAGGCTCCAAGCCAACCGCCAGCCTTTCCCAGAATTCCACGCTCTCCCTCCTCTCAGCGGAGGAGACCAGGAAACAGAGCAATGGGTGCAAACTTCAGGAGAAGAGAGTTTATTGCCTTAAACTTGTAATTATTATTATTATTATCAACAACAATTATGGTAATTAGCTTCTTGTTCCCAAAACCACAGAGCCTTGTGAAATCTCAAAGACTGTGTTTCTCACACGGAGGTTTTTGCAGCCCTTTGCAGCTCAGATCCGAAGCCACTGCGGGTCCAATGATGCAAATTCATGTGACAATGTGAGTGTAATCACACGCAATTCCTTTCTATGGGGGGTCCTTCCGTGGGGCTTCCGCAGTGATTCCAAAGTGACCCCTAATTTTGGCGAAATCGGTAACAAGCGAATTCACAGAAATCGTTTCAAGCTCATATCAATGTCACTCCGAATTGGTCTGGTGTGGAATGCAACTCTGCTTCTGCTCTGTTTCACCACTGCAAACCCCCCGGGTTGCAAATTTCCCATCATGCACCGATGTAATTCCCCCCATTTCCTTCCAGTGGTCCTTTTGGTTTCAGGACAACCGAGGGGGGGAATAGGCAGCCAATGAGAACGGAGGAAGTTCCAGGTAAAGGGAAGGAGGCCACACCCCCTAAGGAATGGGGAGCCAATGGGAAAATCACATTAGTCCCCATAGACTTTGGTTTTATCAATAAAGAACATTCCTAATACAACACCGCCTTCTTGTGGATACTCAGGGCACTGCAGCCTCCTTGGGCTTCTCACCAGCTTCTATCCTGGAGTGCCATCTGGTGGCCACTCTTGGCAATTCACCAATAGCAGTTAACCAAATTAAAGAGTATATAAAACAACATGAAACAAGCTAGACAAGGAAACTGTTACATTGTCAGAACTAAGCTTAAATGATTTAGAACTGATATATTTTATGAATTTTTTTTCTTTTTCAAATTTTCTAATATTGTATCTATATAGAGGAAATATATTTATAAATTTTCTAATATTGTATTTATACAGAGGAAATATTGATAATGTTATTTTGAGGTATGTGAAAAAAAATTAATACTAATAAAAGGTTTTTTTAAAAAAAGAAATATTGCAGCCCATTACTCAACTTCTTCTTTTCGGGAGGAGACAGCTGTTCAAAGAGTCCTCGCTGTTCAAAGGCAGGTCGTTCTGTTCAAATTAGTCTATTGTTTTGTCAGTTCCTCTTTATTGCGACTCAGGAGAAAAAGCACCTTCCTGGTCATAGTTCGACACACCTGAACATCTCCCCGCTTCAGCTTCCAAATTCCTCAGCCTTTCCTCATCTCAGTTGCCAAATTCCTCCTTCACATCAATGCTCTGCGCGGAACCATCTTGTTTAGTTCTTTAGCTTGTTTTAAAACACCATTCCTTGGTTCTTTGGTACTTTAGCTCTGGGTTTAAGTCAGAACTCACACATTTGTCTTACATCTTTAAATTGTGCACCATCCACTTCATAAGGTCCTTTAATTCCTTTATGTCTTCCTCCATTCAATAAATGTCTACCTGGGGTTCTTCTTTGCTGGGGTGGCTATCAAGCGACTCCCCCACTGCCAGGTCCCAGGCTGTCGCTCTGCCCCCCGACGGCCTTCCTTTCCCCAGTCTGGGGCCGGAAACCCAAATCCTCCAGTGGTGGCCTGGATGGTGTGAGCTTCAGGAGGTTTCCCAGCCTTGGGCTTGGCCCCTTGTTGCTCTGAAGAAGGCACCTGCTCCTCCACCACCGGGATCCCCAGAACCACGGGGTTCCCCAAGGACCCTTCTTGTTCCTGGGTCTCCACTGGAGTTAAAACTGTGAGACTTTGCAATCGGTGAGATCTGGAGTCAGTCCTGTGCTCAGAAAATAAAACTCACTTGAAACAAAAGAAGCTTTATTGATGAATCCAGGCAGAAACATCCATTCACACCTTTTTGCAAAGTCTGAAGTCCAAAGGAACTTGCTCCCTTCTTAACCCACTCAACCCCTCTCTAAGCCAGCCCCCAAATCCCAAGCTAAAGCAACACAAGCGGAGGTTGCGTAGATACCAAGGTTGTCTATACTTCCCCTTCCCTTTTCCCAGACAGCCTCACTTTGAAGAGCAGTGTTCCCAAGCCAGCTTCACTCCTCCTTGATAACCAGTCTACAGCTGCAAATCTTATACACTAGTTCTGACATGCAATGGACCAGTTTCAATCCTTCAGGTGTACAGCACCAGTCTGAAGTTCCAATTCTCCTGTCTCAATCCTTCAGGCAAGTAACATCAGCCTGAGGTTGCAATGGTTCAGTATAAATCCTTCAGGTAAAGAGCAGCACCATAAAGTCATAATAGTACTGTACCATCTCAATTCTTCAGGCAAGGAACCTCAGGCTGACATCACAATGGGCCAGTTTCAATCCTTCAGGAAAGGAGCATCTGTATCAAATCACAATGGTCCTGTCTCAGTCCTTCAGGCAAGGAGAATGATCCTGAAGTTGCAATGGGTCAGTCTCAATCCTTCAGGTATACAGCACTAGTCTGAAGTGACAATTCTGTCATCTCATTCCTTCAGGCAAGTGACATCAGTATAAAGTCCCAATGAGCCAGTCTCAGTCTTTCAGGTAAGGAGCATCAGCCTGTAGTCACAATGGGCCAGTATCAATCCATCAGGAAAGGAGCATGAGCCTGAGTTCAAATTGGGCCAGTTTGAATCCTTCAGGCAAGGAGCATCAGCCTGAAGGCACAATATGTCATGAATCCCTTTATTCATGCATCTATTCATTTAGGGATTCATGCCATAAGGGTTATAGGTTTAGGTTTAGATTAGAGTTAAGATAGATGGGATTTATAATGGGTTAAATTAATATGTTTTAATATGTGCTTTAATAGAAGATACTAGAAAGAGGTAGAAAGATCATGGCTAAAGAATGCCCTTGTTTGCTAGGACTGGAATGTGCGGGAATCACCCTTGTACCAGAGGCCTGAGTTTAAAAGACTGGTCTTTGTAAACAGAGGGGGAAATAGAGAGTTATTGGTATTTTTATATTGCATTATGTTGTTATGGGTTTATGCTTATTATATTTTCACATGGTATCATATTAGATTGGGATTAATGGGGTCATACACACACACACACACACACATAAATATGGACAGGTTGCTTACCTGTAATGGTATTTCTTCGAGTGGTCATCTACGAATACATACAAATGGGTTGTACTGAGCCTGCTCAGTGCTGTCTGGAACCTTCTGGAATCACTGGACAAAATTTACTTTGCAACTTTTAGCAACGTTTTGGCAGTAGCTCCACCCATCCCTTATAAAGCCCCTGCGTTCCTGCTCTTTCCCCAGTTCTGAAATTGACATGATAATGAGCCAATGAAGAGCAGGACACAGAGGGGAGGATGGGCGGGATTTGTATGTATTCGTAAATGACCACTCAAAGAAATACCATTACAGGCAAGCAACCTGTCCTTCTTCTTCGTGGTCTCTGCAAATCATACAAATGGGTTGAGACTGACAAGCTTAGGTCAGCAGCAGAGGGAGTTGTTAGGAAATGTCATGTATGTGACCACAAGATGGAGCTGTAATGGAACCTATTAATGTTCCAGTGGCAGTTGACACTTGACACTTGTATTATGGAATGTTGATGCAGTCACTCCTTCTGAGAGAGTGTGTCAGTTATGACAGTTGGTGTTAGAGTAACTGCCTCTCTGTTTTGTTGTTATGGTTGTTTAGTTGGTAAAGTAACTTATTTATTAAAGCCCTCGTGTAAAGTGAAAGCTTGAAGTGCCCTTGTCGTTATTTCTCAAGCCGTTTGCAGTGGTGAAGAAAGATTTTCCTTCTTGGCCTGAATACCTTTGCAGACATCTCTTCATATTCCTTCTCTCTGGCGTCCTGTCAACGTGGTTCAACTCTGCAGGTGGTTGTGGTGGACACAGCGCATCTTTCTATGCTCCAACAAGGGTTATGGGCCCAGTGGCCGCGTGGACAACACTAAAGAAGCTGTGGGAGATCTAGTTCTACAATCGGTGAGCTGTGTTTGGATTACTAGAGGGCTGAAGAGAAAAGTCTGTCATTATAAGTTTGTTTTTGAAAGCTAATTCTTGTTTGGCAACCTGCCCAGACTGTTATCAATATCAGAGTGTTTGTTTGCAGCTGTTTAAGTCGCAGACTCAGTGCAAACATGGAAGCGGCTGTCAAGTTAGAGAAACTGTCCGAGAAGAATTATGCTTCATGGAAAATTTATATGCAAGCTTTACTGGTAAAGTAGGACTTATGGGACTATATAAAGAAACAACCAGATCCTACTGATGAAGTCCAGCTAGCTGGTGATGAAAAAGCTAGAGCAACAATTGTTTTAGCTATAGAGCCAAGCCAGCTAAATCATATTAGAAATAAGAGGTCAGTGTTTGAAGCTTGGAAAGCTCTTGAGGCTGTTAACCAACCAGCTGGAGCCTTGTGTAAAATGCTGTGCAGCAGAAGGCTATATTGCTGTAAACAGCAGGAAGGTGAATCCGTGATTGTACACTTTAAAAGGATGCAAGAAAACTTTGCAGAGTGCAGCGAGCGTGGCATCCAGATTGAGGAAACCCAGAAGGCCCATATACCACTTAGTAGTTTAAGCAGAAACTGGGAGTTTTTGATGTACGATCTCCAGGGCGTAGCCGAAGTTGATTTAACTGTGGTTCTTGTGGCATCCAGAATACTGGAAGAAGTACAGAGTCTCTCCTCTGTACTTCT
>JACSCI010000632.1:16510-28849 GCA_016801065.1 Sceloporus tristichus | reverse complement strand
TAGTTTTTCCGGCGACCAGCCTGGCTGCCATATTTTGCACTAGTTGAAGTTTCCTGACTAGACACAAGGGTAGCCCCATGTAGAGCGCGTTACAGAAATCAAGTCATGAAGTTACCAGTGAATGTACAACAGTTTCCAGGCCCTTTACTTCCAGGAAAGGGCGCAGCTAGCGTGTCAGCCGAAGTTGATAACAGGCGCTCCTGATTGTTGCATTCACCTGATTTCTCATGTGAAGCGACGGGTCTAGGAGCACCTTCAGACTGCGAACATAGTCCTTTGTGGAGAGCATGACCCCATCTAGGACTGGAGGTTGCAATCCTGTACCTGGTTTGGGGGTCCCTACTGTAAGTACCTCCGTTTTGTCTGGATTCAGCCTGAGTCTGTTTTTCCTCATCCAGCCCATTACTGCTTCAAGACATTGATTGAGGGGAGAAATGCCATCTGTTGTCATAGCTGCTGATCGGGACATGGAGAAATATATTTGGGTGTCATCAGCGTACTGATAACACCCTGCCCCATGTCTGCGAATGATTTCCCCCAGGGGCTTCATATAAATGTTGAATAGCATCGGGGACAGTATGGCGCCTTGAGGGACGCCATATTTAAGATCCGTTTTCAAGGAGCAACTGTTCCCGAGCATCACCCTCTGGAATCAACCCGAGAGGAAGGACCGGAACCACTGGAGTGCAGTGTCACCGATTCCTAACTCTTCCAGGCGTTCCAAGAGGATGTCGTGATCAATTGTATCGAAGGCTGCTGAGAGGTCTAGAAGCACCAACAGGGTCACACTTCCTCTGTCAATGCCTAGACGAAGACTGTCAGCAAGAGCAACCATGGCAGTCTCCACCCCATATCCCATCCTGAAGCTGGTTTGAAATGGGTCTAGATAATCGGTTTTATTCAAGATGACTTGGAGTTGAAAGGCGACAGCCCTCTCAATCACCTTGCTCAAAAATGGCAGATGGGATACAGGCTTGTAGTTCTTCATATCCAGGGGGTCCAGGGAAGGTTTTTTCAGGAGCGGTCTGACAACTGCCTCCTTTAAGCAAGTTGGAACACAACCTTCCCTAAGGGATGCATTGATGACATTTCTAAGAAATGCCATCAAGGCATTACCCCCCTGGACGGCAAGCCATGACGGGCAGGGATCAAGGGGACATGTCATCTTCTTCACATTTCCAAGGATCTTGTCCACATCATCGGTATTCACAAGCTCAAACCGATCCAGTTTAACCTCAACAATGGGTTCACTGGACACCTCATCAGTCGATTCTGCTGCAATCCCAGCATCCGGGTCAGCTCTTATCTGAGAGATTTTATCTGCGAAGTAGTTGTTAAAAACATCACAGCAGGCCGTTATCGGGTTAAGCAAAAGGTTCTGCACAGGTGGAACCTGTGTCAGTTCCCTTATCACCCTAAACAGCTCTGCTGGACGGGACTCCGCAGATGCAATACGTGTAGAGGAGAAAGATCTCTGTGCTGCCTGTACCACCTCTCTATAGGAATGAAGGAATTTCCTATGACGAGTTCTGTCAGATAGGAGTCGAGTGTCACGCCAGTCGCGCTCTAGTCATTGTCCAACCCGCTTCATTTTCCTCAGATCTTCAGTATACCATGATTTACAATTAGGAGCGGGTTGGAAAGGACGCTTGGGAGCAATTGTGTCGATGGCCCTGGCAATATCGGTGTTCTAGGTATTAACCAGAGCATCGACAGAATCACCGGCATTACCAACCAAGGAACCCTCTAAGGCTTTCTGGAATCCAATTGGTTCCATTAACCTTCGAGGGCGGACCATTCTAATGGGTCCTCCACCCCCGATGGGGCAGACTGTGGCTCTTAGTTCAGCCTTGACCAGGAAATGATCCATCCACGACAGTGCGGTGGTACTAGTTACCTCCACCCACAGATATTCCTGCTCCGTACTGAAGACCGCATCAAGGGTATGACCTGCGCAATGTGTTGGCCCGGAAACCAATTGGGATATAGGCCCATGCCTGTCATGGAATCCATGAACTCCCGAGCCGCACCTGTTAAACTGGTCTCGAGTGGGATGTTGAAGTCGCCCAGAATTATAAGTCTGGGCGACTCCAACAACAACTCCGAGACCAGCTGTGTCAACTCGGATAGGGAGTCTGTTAGACAACGGGGTGGACAGTATACTAACAGAATCCCTATACTATCCTTGGTTTTCAGGCTGATGTTGTTAAGGTTGGGAAATCCTGTTTGGGGTCACTTCTGACTTTAGTGATCTTACATCCTCCATTATGGGTTTCCTGGAGGCCTCAAACTGCCAACTGTGACGCGCTAAGGTTGAGGTGGCCATTTTGTGTTCTGGCAGCCATTTTGTGGTCCAGCGGCCATTTTGAGACTGGCCCATTGTGACCTCAGTCTGATGCTCCTTACCTGAAGCATTGATAGTGTCCCTTTGTGATCTCAGGCTGATGCTCCTTGCCTGAAGGACTGAGACTGGCCCATTGTGACCTTAGTCTGATGCTCCTTACCTGAAGCATTGATAGTGTCCCATTGTGATCTCAGGATTAGCCTCCTTTCCTGAAGGATTTAGATGGGACTATTGACACTTCAGACTGGTGCTTCATACCTGAAGGAATGAGACCGGCCCATTACCTCAGGCTGATGCTCAATGTGTGAGAGATTGAGATTGGCCCATTGTGATCTCATACTCAAGCTCCTTGCCTTAAAATTTTAGATAGGACTATTATGAGTTGAGGCTGGTGCTCTTTACCTGAAGGATTGAGACTGGCCCATTGTGACTTCAGCCTGAAGCACCTTCTCTGAAGGATTGAGAATGGCCCATTGTGACCTCAGGCTGATGCTCCTACCCTCATGCATTGAGTCTGCCCATTTTGATTTCAGGCTGATGCACCTGGCCTGAAGTATTCAGATGGCGCTATTGTGACTTCAGGTTGCTGCTCCTTACCTTAAGCATTGAGACACTCCCATTGTAATCTCAGAATCAGAGAATTAGAGAATCATAGAGTTGGAAGAGACCACTGGGGCCATCCAGTCCCCCTGCCATGGAGGAACTCTCAATCAAAGCATAGTGAGAGATGGCCATCCAGCCTCTATTTAAAAACCTCCAAGGAAGGAGACTCCAATACACTCTGAGGAAGGAGTGTGTTCCAATGTCCCTCCTAATGTTGAGGTGGAATCTCTTTTCCTGGAGCTTGCATCTATTCCTCCGGTTCTTGTTCTCTGGAGCAGCAGAAAACAAGCTTGCTCCCTGCACAATATGGCATCCCTTCAAATATTTAAACAGGGCTGTCGTATCACCTCTTAACCTTCACTTCTCCAGGCTAAACATCCACAGTTCCCTAAGTCGTTCCTCATAGGATATGGTTTCCAGATCCTTCACTATTTTAGTCGCCCTCCTTTGGACACACTCCAGTTTCTCAACATCCTTTTTGAATTGTGGGGCCCAGAACTGGACACAGTATTCCAGGTGGGGCCTGACCAGAGTAGAATAGAGTGGGACTATTACTTCCCTTCATCTACACACTATACTTCTATTGATGCAGGCTAAAATTGCATTTGCCTTGTTAGCTGCTGCATCACACTGTTGACTCATGTTCAACTTGTGGTCTACTTAGACTCCTAGATCCCTTTCACACATAGTTTCATTCAGCCAGGTGTCCCTCATCCTATATCTGTGCATTTCATTTTTCCACCCTTAAAGTACTACGTTACATTTCTCCGTGTCGAATTTCATTTTGTTTGCTTTGGCCCAGCTTTCTAGTCTATTCAGGTCATTTTGAATTTTGAACCTGTCCTCTGGGGTATTAGCTACTCCTCCTAATTTGGTTTCATCTGCAAATTTGATAAGTATGCCCTCAATTCTGTCATCCAAGTCATTGATAAAGATGTTGAATAGCACTGGGCTCAAGAGAGGACCCCACTGGACACCCCACTGGTCACTTCTCTCCAGGAAGAAAAGGAGCCATTGCTGAGCATCCTTTGGCTTCGGCCAGTCAACCAATTACAAATCCATGTAACAGTTTCCTTGTCCAGCTTGTTTCGTGTTTTTATTTTATATACTGTTTAATGTGGTTAACTGCTATTAAGAGACATAGCTATGAGATTCTATGATATGGGGAGCACTATGAACCTTTTAATAAATGAACAGGTATTTCAATCCTATATATACATATTATCAGACATAACTCCAGAGTGTTAGCCTTTTGGATGCCAGAAGGTTCCTCTCATTCTTCAGAGCAAGAAGCGACACTTCAGCTGCCTTCTAGAAGATAAAGCAAAAAGGCTTCCAAAAGGACTGAAGTCTTGGGCAAGTCACACTCTCTCAGCCTCAGAGGATGGCCATGGGAAACCCACTCTGAAGGAACCTGCCAAGAAAACCCCTTCAGAGACTCCCATAAGGTGACCATAAGACCTGGAAACAACTGGGAGGCAGACCCCAAGAACAACATTGGGAAATAGGGGCAAGCCTTGCCTTGGGAAAGTGTAATGACTAGGCTCCAGTCAATGGAGGTCTTCTTCAGGCAGTAAAGGGAGGTTTATGCAAATGAAGAATGACATCACTGCTATGGAAGGCTCTCTTGACCAATCAGAGAGCAAGATAAAGGTTCTTCTGGAAGCTTCCGTGAGAAGGAGATATAAGGCCTGAGAGACCAAGAGACAGTTGGGGGAATTGTGTCGGTTGGAGATCAAGAGAGAGAGTTAAAGAGCGGATCTTGGAAGTCAGTCTCAGAATTGGACGCTTAGGTCTATTTATTATTTTAATAGCTTGTGTGAATTGAATATTATATACTTACAAATATTGTACCTACAAGATTCTTAATAATAATATAAGTATGACTTATATTTCAGTTATAATTTGTAATTTATATTAAATACCTCCTTGGAGTATCTACTACTCACACTCCTTTTACATGTGTTTTGGCTCGGTTGATGCTTGGAAAGATCAGTAAAGAAGTAGAAATAAGGTTCCTTAACTGGTCCCAGTGTAGTTTAAGGGAAATCCTTTTATAATTCACTGGATGATGGCAGCGGGATTTCAGGAATTTAAGGGTCTTCTGGGCTAAGAGCCATAATGTCTAAATGTCTAATTAACAATTTGTAAGCCACTCTGATAGCCTTTTGGCTGAAAAGAGAGGTATGAAAACATTATTATTATTATTATTATTATTATTATTATTATTACTACTACTACAGGGCCGCAGTTTGGCTGCTTGGACCACCGGAGATCATCACAGTGAGTCAGTTGGAAAAGCCCATCTCACTCCAGAAAACAAAGGTACTTGAGGAGTTTGCACTCTATGTCTTTCTGTAATAATAGCTACAAAACTGATAATAGCATTTGGGACATTTAGTCTTTTAAAAACAAATAATGCATATTTAAATGCTGCTTTAAAACCTCTTTCCATCTGCCAGTTTTGTGCTGGTTTTGGGGGGAAATGAGAAAGTGTTGGGAGGGAGGGACTGCCAACAGAATTAGGAGATGCATTGCAGGCTATGGACAGTTTGCGGCCAAGAAAGGTCCAAAACACACGGCAGCAATAGTCCAGTTTGAGAGCGCTTTCATTGCCCTGGCCCAGTGCTAGGGAATCCTGGGAAATGGAGTTTATTGTGGCACCAGAGCTCTCTGACAGAAGGCTCAATATCTCACAAAACTACATTTCCCAGAATTCCCTAGCACTGAGCCAGGGCAGTTAAAGCGGTCTCAGATTGGATTATTGCTGCATTTTTTTTTACTTAGATGACCCTTGGCAAGTCACACTCTCTCAGCCTCAGAGGATGGCAATGGTAACCCCTCTCTGAAGAAACCTGCCAAGAAAACCCCATGATAAGGTTGCCTTAGGGTTGCCATAAGTTGGAACTGAATTGAAGACACACATGAAAAACAGATAAAAGTCTGCAATTATTTCTCAGGTTGTACATGTGAATGTGAGGCAGTGTGGTGCAGTGGTTTGAGTGTTGGGTTACAACTCTGGAGGCCAGAGGCCAGTGCCCCATTCCTCCATGAAACCAGCTGAGTCCCTTGGACAAGAAGTCACACTCTCTCAGCCTCAGAGAAGGAAATGGCAAACCTCCTCTGAATAACTCTCGCCAAGGAAACCCCAGGAGATGCTCCCCAGAAGTCAACAATGACTTGGAGCCACTCCACAAGAAACGACAAAGACTCAAGAAAGAGACAGCGTGGTTTAGTGGATGTAGCACTGGACTATGACCCTGGAGCCCAGGGTTCGAATGCCCTCTTGGCCATGGAAACGCACTGAGTGACCTTAGGCAAGTCACTCTCTCTCAGCCTCAGAGGGAGGCACTTGCAAAACCACTTCTGGACAAATCTTGCCAAGAAAAGCCTGCAAAGGGCTTTCCTTAGGGTTGCCATAAGTCAGAAACAATTTGAAAGCACACAATGACAAAAGAGAAGTAACACCACTAACACAAAGCAGCTAGGGAGAAAGAAAGAAAGAAAGAAAGAAAGAAAGACAATGAAAGAAAGAAAGAAGACATGGGAGTTGAAGTCTTTGTTTCAGAGGGACTGGAGGGGCCTTACTGCAGGGCAGGACCCTCCTCTTTCTGGCCCTGTGGTTCCTGGGAGATCAAGTCCAGGAAATACACTGTAAATCCCATTGGCAAGAGAAAAGGCTACTACTGCCTTTCAGACCCAGTTTGCCCCAAATCATTTATGAGGCCAGAAACCTCTTTGTTAGGAAGCGAACACGGAATATCTCAGGAAGGCTCTCTATCTCCCAAGACCCCCTCCCTCCAGGACCTCCTTCCACTCTTCCCTCTGCCTCTCTCTCTCTCCCCTGAAGGCCTCAAACTGCCAACTGCCAAGCGCTGAGGCAGAGGCAGCCATTCTGTGTTCTGGCAGCCATTTTGTGTTCCAGCGGCCATTTTGTGTTCTGGCAGTGCTTTTGTTAAGGTTTGGAAATCCTGTTTGAGGACCCTTCCGACTTTGGAGCCCTTTCATCCTCCATTTTGGGGTCCCTGAAGGCTCAAACTGCCAAATACCGTGGCCGTTTTGTGCTGCTTGTGACTGTGGGGAATAATGTTCCAGAACCTTCTCTGAGGCCTCAGTTGAACAGAGGCCTCTCTTTCTCTCCTGAGGCTCCAGAGTCAGAAGGAGGCCAGGCTCCTTGGGCCAAAAGGGAGGAAGTGCGTCCCTTTGTGGCTCTGGCCCTCCATTTTGGGGCGAAGGTAGGAAGGAAAGAAGAAAGGAAGGGGCGTATGGGGGTCTGAGGAAGGGGAGGCAGGGACCCAGGGCCAGTGGGGAGGCTGGGCTTTGGGGGCTGGGAGAGAGAGGTGGGGAGAAAGACCCTCCTTTTGGGTCCTAGCTGGGGAGGGGCCACCGGTCCTTGCCTCCCCCTTTGGGAAAGGAGACCCCCCTCAGCCCCCTGGATTCACTCCTGCCACTCATTCTTAGAATGGCTGGGACTCAGAGGAGTTTCCTAGGCATTGTCACCTTCTGCCCTCCATGGCCATTGGCACTGACCTTTCCCCATTGCCTTCCCTCCCTCAGCCCTTGGACCTCCTCCTCCTTCGCACTCAGAGCAACCCTTCTCTACGGCTGAGGAGACGGCCTCTGACCCGGGGAAGCTCCAGCCATAAAGGACAGAAGGAGAGGCCTTTCTGGGGCTGCAGGAATCGGGGTCTTTGTACTGAAGGTAGGCCTTTATTCCTGGAGCTGAAAGAGGACCTTTGTTTAAATGTTTCAGTCCAGGATTGTATGGAAGGGTTGCAGCTGAGAGAGTGAGTCCATGCTTTGCAGGAATAAAGTCCCAAATGCAGTCTCTAGCAGAACTATCTTCCCAGAAGGTGGAAGTGAGATTTCCAGATCCCAGACACACAGTGCGCCAGTGAGTCCTTTGTGTGGGGACTGTGTGTGTATGTGTGGTATTTGCTAGAGTTTTATGAGGTATTCGTTTCACTGGGTTTATAAAATGAGTTGACATACATCTTCACTTCCCCCAAATGAGCATAATCCATGGTTCAATGTTCAGTCATAAACCTATACAGTTATAGATTTTTGATATTTCAAGTGCAACACATTCAGCAGTATTCATCCTTTAAAAAATATACAAGGAAAAGTGAAGAAATTGTCATTTTGACAATAGATCCATTCAGAAACAATGCACACAAATGTACATGCCTCAATTTCTATGTGGCTTTAGCAAGCAGAGGGAGGAGGTGCATACTTCATGCTCCTGCTATGACTGACATAACAAAAACAGCAGTTAAGCTTAGAGAGATAGTATCATCCAAAAAAATGAAATGATTATTTTGACCAGTGTCTAAATGGGGAGGGGGCCATGATGAGGGGAGGCCATAGATCAGATCTCTAAGGTAATGTAGCTCTTATGCAGCCCAGGAGCTACAGCTTTTCCACCTGGGACATAAAGCAGGTCCTCCCGCTCCTCCTCTTTGTGAAAGAGAAGTCATGATGATACAGTGACTTTGAGTGCTGCAGGGTTTCTAGCCAAACCAAGCCTAACCCTTGTCTCTTTTCTCAGGAACTTCATCTTGGACCCCTTGTACACGGCTTTGGAGTGTCTTTTGTTGGAAGTGACCGAAGTGCAGGGCCACTAGGATCCCCCTTCCCACATGATGACCAACACAAAGGCCAAGCAGAGGGAGCTGGGCTCCAACAGAAAGAGGCTTCAGAGGTACAACAACTCTTTGGTAAGTTGCCATCCTGTGTCTGGGCCGGCTCATGAAAGTAAGCAGAGAACATACTGTTGCAGTTTGGCAGAGAGAGTCCTGGTTAATCCTCTGTCACCTCATTTTTTGAGGGGCTTCGAAAATGTCCTATTTCGCTCTCCTCCTCCCACTTTCCCCCTTCTCCTCAGGTCAGCTCAGTTGCTGCAAAATGTGTTCCAAGTTCAAAAGAGTGTGCATCCCATCAACTCAAAAGAGGGGAGAGGGGAGGAGGGAAGGGGGCAGGATCTTTCTCTTGCCAGGAGTCAGAGCAAAAACAAACTTCTGTACCCTTCCTCACTTGTGTGATCATTATAATTAACAACTTTGGCCATCTGGACCGCCTTCTGGTGTTGCTTAGCCACATGTGACTTCCTTTCCCAGTCTGTGAAATGCTGGGGGATATGGAAGAATATCTCTGGACCTAAATTGAGGATGAGCCCAGTGGCCCTCAACCACACAGTACTCCCCAGAACAGTTTTGTAAAAATGACATTTGCCTCTGAAATTAGGTGAGATATGGCTAAATGATTCATTGGTGACTAAATGTACTATACATGCTGGGATAGTCAGTATCTTAATCAATCAATAATATTCCAGAAATGGCCTAATTTATATTGTTTATCATATTTTATATTATATTGAAAGAATTCAAGACAAACTGAATCTCAAAGGCTGTAGCTTTTTCTTGCTTGCAGAATTTAAAGTTTATTTCCTGGACTCAATTCTGAAGTGTTGAAATAATATTTGCAATGCACCATGTGCTTTCCTCCCCTTTTGCTTAGTCAGTCTCTGGATGAGGGCTATTTTCTATTTTAGGTGACCTTTGCGGATGTGGCGGTCTATTTCTCTGAGGAGGAATGGAAACTGTTGACGAAGAAGCAGAGACTGATGTACAGTTCTGTTATGATGGAGAATTATGACAATGTGGCCTCTGTGGGTAAGGAACCTGAATCCATTGCCCTTCCTGTGAAGACTGAGGGCCCTTTCATAATTCACTGTCAGAGCGCTATGATTCCCCTTTAGAATTATAGAATCAAAGAGTTGAAACAGGTCATAAGGACCATCTGGTTCAATCTTCTGCCATGCAGGAATAGACATTCAAAGCACCCACAAGAGATGGCTATCCAGCCTCTGTTTAAAAACCTCCAAAGAAAGAGACTCCACCAAACTCTGAGGGAGTATATTCCACTGTTGAAGAGCTTTTACTCTCAGGAAGTTCCTCCTACAGCTTAATTGGAATCTCTTGTCCCTCTGGCTTGCATCCATTCTTCCATGTCCTTTTCTCAGAAAGCAAGCCTGCTCCATCCAGAATATGACATCTCTTCAAATATTTGAACAGGGCTGTCATATCCACTCTTAACCTTCTCTTCTCTAAGCTAAACATATCCAGCTCCCTAAGTCATTCCTCAGAGAGCATGGTTTCCAGACCCTTCTCCATTTTGGTTTCCCTCCTCTGGACATGCTCCAGCTTCTCAACATCTGTTTGAATTGTGGTGCCCAGAACTGGACACAGGATTATTGCAAGAGAGCCCTAACCAAAACAGAATAGAGTGGCACTATTACTTCCCTTGATCTTGACACTATACTCCTATTGATACAGCCTAGGATCACATTGGCCTTTTTAGCTGCTGCATAACACTGTTCAACTTGTGCTGTACTATGATTCCTAGTTCCCTTTCACACGTAATTTAATTGTCATAACAACTTCCCGCAGAATCGTGAAATTTCTAGTTTTAGTGAGGCACTATTGTTCTCCACCTTGTAAGGTTTCTAAATATCAAATCCTAAGCTGCCAATTCTGGAATTTTGTGGGACGCAAGTGCTATGCTTTTAGGGTATTTTGGTACTTAGCTCAATAGAGTGAAATAGTTTTACTGGGGCAATAGTGACCTCTGGACTCAGCCAATCTATAGCAGGTCCTGAATCAAACAGATCTTCAGAGGCATTTGAAATAGGTTTTTGTGTTTTATTTAGGGGGAAAGCAAAACACACAGACACATACATATAAGTGTTCATGCACACACGCAAGAACTAGGTAACAAAGGTGGGAGTGGTGAATAGATGTAAGGCTTTGATAATGGTGATACGTTATCTATCCAGATCTTTATTCCAATTGCTGAGGATTTGAAATAAGGAGAGGTCAGTAGTTCCCATGACAATTGGGGTTGGTGAGTGCATTGAAGTGTTTAGCCATGAAAACAAACAGAGTGTCTATCTGTAACTGGATTGACACCGAAGAACAACAAGTCAGGGCTGATATTTATACTGAAATTGGTTTCTGCTTGGCAGCAGAAACTGTGGGTTCAGAAAGGTTTATATCACTTTAGAATATTTCCTTTGTGGGGGAAGAATGGTGTGAAATGAATTGAATACAATGGGTGTTTGATGCAAATACCTCAGACAAAAGGGATTACCAAACCGCCTCTCAGATTCTTGTTGGCTCTGAATTTTGATCGCGTTCACAAGCCAATGTACACTACAATCTGAGGGTGATGCACCCAAATACAGCTCAAAAATATCATAGCAGAGTACAGAAGCAAATATCCAGATATATAGATATAGGCATTGGCAATGCACTGACCACTTTTCACACTTAAAAATAAGTCACAAACACAGTCGATTTAATTGAAATCCTTGGAGGTTCTCTATCTTGAGTTGCAAAATAATACAAATATTTGCAAGCTCTCCTCCAACTTCCATCAACTTTACTATCCCTTGTACACACAACTCCGATCCAATCTACTCCAATCCTCATGTGAGCTGCATACTGTATTGGTTGTGAGTCATCTCCTGGTGCCAAACAGCATGAAGCATCCTCTACAGTTAGCTTGCATCATGCCTTGGGCTCTGACTCAGCAGTCTATGGCCGTCTCACAGGATATGATGCCACCTGTCAATCAAAGTATTTTTGCACATGTTTAATTAAATATTTTTTTTCAACAGTCCTTTGACTATCTTCTTCCACTGATTCCCTCAAGGCAGTTCCCATACGGTCTCTTCTTTGCTAGCTCCTATGAGTAAGAATGCAACCGTTCAATGGATTTAGGGGCATAAGCAGCAGGGTCATGCTTGGGTTACTCACAGCAACTTTATTAATTTAATCTCTAAGAAGGAGGGGTTAATGAGGGCTAAATCATGCGGTAACACCCTACTCTTTTAAGTCTGATTTTCAGTCTCATCTGTAATTGTCCTTCTTTACAGAAAAACATTTGAGTCATGAGAGAGTCCACACAGGAAAGAAGTCACAAAAATGCCAGCATTGTAGGAAACATTTTGCTTACAAGTCAATCCTAGTCATGCATCAGAGGGTCCACACCGGGCAGAAGCCATACAAATGCCAGCATTGTGTGAAACGTTTTTCTTGGAAGTCAAACCTAGTGATGCATCACAGATTCCACACTGGAGAGAAACCATACAAATGCCAGCATTGTGGGAAATGTTTTTCTATGAAGTCAAGCCTAATGACACATCAGAGAGTCCACACAGGAGAGAAGCCATACAAATGCCAGCGCTGTAGGAAATGTTTTTCTCAGAAGTCACACCTAGTGAAACATCAGAGAGTCCACACAGGAGAGAAGCCATACAAATGCCAGCGCTGTAGGAAATGTTTTTCTCAGAAGTCACACCTAGTGAAACATCAGAGAGTCCACACGGGAGA
>JACSCI010000632.1:0-14845 GCA_016801065.1 Sceloporus tristichus | reverse complement strand
TTGGGGGCAGGTATTAACAGAAAGGGCTAGTTTCTGGGAATGGCAAAGGGGGCCTTGTTATCTGTGGGGCAGAGACTGTGGGAATTAGAGGTGGGGGCTAGGTTTGGAAGAGGGTCATGTTTTAGGTTTTAGGGGTTTTAATGTACTGTTTGGATTGAAGTGGTCAGTTCTGGCTTAAACACTGAATTTCTATGTGTTCTCAATAAAGTTCTTTACTGTTTCAACACACTGGACTTTGATGCACAGAATTTCTGAATTTGCCTAAAACTGAACCTTTCTACTCTCCTCAGTCCTCAGTTTCATTCCCAGCCATAAGAACAGCACAGAGACACAGACACAAACATACAGGATACACAGAGAGAGCTATATTTCCAAAGCAGAGCCTTCCTTTCCTGCCTTTCCCTCCTGAGTCCAGCTCTGCACTTTGGGCTCCATTGCGGTCTCCTCAAAGGAAGAAAGGAGGGAAGAAAGGGGAGGCCACTGAACCCCGGCGCATACCTTCCTTTCCCACAAAGGCCGCCAGCGGAATAAGCAGCAGCATCTAGGACCTGGCAATCCCTGCGCATGCTGAGGAGGGGCCTTTGGGGTTATATGCACCTGCACAGTCTCAGCCCCAGAAGCCATTTCTGCCCTCACAGTCTGTTCTGAGGGAGGGAGGGAGGGAGGGAGGGAGGGAAGTGGGGAGAGCCCTTGTTCATTCAGAGGAATAGCTGGAGGGGAGAAGCCCCTCTTCTCCCCCCAAAGAAAGGCAGTGGTCCTGCAAGGCCTCCTCTCCCCCTTTCCTTCCCTGCCCCCTCCTTGGGGGATTCCTTGGGTCCCGGGTACTTGGGGAGTTATTATGAGACATGAAGGCCGGTGGGACCCTTGGAGAGAGGCATGGCCATGGAGGGGAGGGGGATCCAAAGGTAAAAAGGTCTTTGAGGAGCCCCCTCCCTTGTGGGAAGTGGGGCTGAGGAGAGACCCTCTCTTCTGATGCCTCATTTATGGAAGAGTTTTGTGCCAAATAGAAAGCATCACACAGGATAGGATTCAATGGCATTTTTCTTGTGGGGGGGGAGTTTTCTCTGGAGTCCTGGGGGAGGGGGCTCTGGGGGCGGGGAGAAGAGCCAAAATCCTCTTGACCAAAGCCAAGAGAAGGGAGATGGAGGGACCTCAAAACTCTGGCAATCTCTTGTCAACCTGGGAACTAGGCTTAGTTGGAAATGGTTATTGATAAAACAAGTATATGAAATATATCACATGTGTCACCTGATGTGTGTATAATGTTATATATAATGGGTAAGTATAATTGATAACTGGGAGTTCCTTGGACCATAGAACCGTTTGGTTCTGTGTGTCAATCAACCTATTAAACGGGGGAGGCGTGTGACGGACTGACTTACAAACCAGCCAATCAGAAGCCAGAGACTCTAAGCCAATCAGGTGCTGGCTGAGGAGTTTGAAGATTCCGCTTGGCAGTTGGGTGGCGTCAGTTAGGGTTTGCAATCCTGAGGGATGAAGCGGGAGTTCAGTGGGAGATAGTGATAGAGAGGATGGGAACAGTAGAGTCCAAGAGAGGACTGGGTTCCCATAGTTCCTGAGGGATGGTTACTTAAGGAACTGCTTTGTCCAGAGAGGGACAGGATTAGTTCTGGAGAGTCTGGAGAAGAGAGACTCAGGGGAACCAGACTCAGGAAGAGGGGCTTGGGTTACATCATTTCTTGAGTGATAGTATAGCCTGCGTGGCGGAGTTATTATTATTGTTGTTGTTGTTGTTGTTGTTGTTGTTGAGTTAAAACCAGACCAGTATTTATGTAACAAAAGAAGACAGAGTAACAACTGCATCTCAAGGATACCTTTGCCTATTCTGTTTTAAAAATAAACTTATATTCTTGTTTAACCAGCCGCTTGGTCTGTGTTTTAAAATCCTTCCACACAACTATCCTTCAAACACCCAAAGAAGCGTCGGGTCAAAATAGAAGAGAGGATTGTGAATCGTTACATCATCTATTAGAGATTTAAATCTGATTCTAGGGTTTTTCCTGCCCAGATGGACTTTTGCAGGTCCTTTTGCCATTCTAAAAATGGTTTGTCATTAAGAAGGATAGTGTAGTCTGAAATGAAAATAGTAATTTAGGCCCTACGTTCATTTTAACTGCCGCGATCCTTCCCAAGAGGGATAGGTTGAGTTTAGCCTATCTATTGGGATCTTGTTTGATATCACCCCATATTTTCTTGTAGTTGTTTTTAAAGAGCTCTCGGTTTTTAGAAGTGAACTCAGTACCTAGATATTTGACCTTTTCTTCCACTTTAAAGCCAGTCATTTCTTGTAGATTTTCCTGATCCTTCTTTTGGTTAAATTCATGGGTAAAATGTTTGTCTTATCCATTTTAATCCGGAAACCTGAATGCTGTCCATATTCCTTTAATTTATAAAGCAGGGGGTTAACACTTTCCATTGGGTCAGATAAGTATATCACCACGTCGTCCGCGTATAGTTTAAGTTTGTACTCTTCCTGTTTTATTTCCAGTCCTTTGGTCTTCTTATCTTCTTTAATGCTAGGACTCAGAGTCTCTAAAGTGGCTATAAATAACAAAGGTGAGAGGGGTATCTCTCATTACAGGTAACGCCTTCGCTTTCCCCCCATTAATAATAAGCCTTGCTGTTTGTTTTCTATAGATTGCATCTATCCAGCTGATAAAGTTATCTCCTAGAACCATTTTTCTTAAGGTTTCCAGCATGAAGCTCCAATTAACTTCATCGAACGCCTTTTCGGCCTCAAGAAAAATCATAGCTGCTTTTTTATCTGTTTTCTTTTCATAGAAGTCTATAATATCTATTAAATTCCTCGTGTTGTTTCTAAGGTGCCTTTTTGGGAGGAAGACCGTTTGGTCTTTGTTTATGATATTTTGTAGGGTTTTTAAAAATCTTTCTGCTAAGACCATTGCAAAGATTTTATAATCGTTGTTAAGGAGAGAAATGGGTCTGAAATGTTTCACCTCCATCACCTCCTTACTTTCTTTAGGAATCAGTTCAATATCATCTATCTTCCAAGAGTCAGGCGTTCTTCTTTGTGAGAGTCTATTCATGATTTCTACTAGGGGTTTAATTAGCTCTTTCTGTAAGCTCTTGTAATACATTGCACTTAGGCCATCTGGCCCTGGTGCTTTGGGTGCCTTGGTTTTACTGATTGCTTCTAGCACCTCAGGAGCCGTTATTGGTTTATTAAGTTCGATTCTCTGTTCTTCATCAATCTTTACTACGTCTTTTCTGTCCAAAGATTCTTGTATCCTCTCCTGGGAAATATATTCTTCTTTGTATAGATTTGTGAAATATTTATATACACATCCCTTCATATGTTTTTGGTTGGAATAAATCTTGTCCCCTTCTTTAACTCTTGAAAAGATTCGTTTCTCCTTTTCCTTTTTCAGTTTCCATGCTAAGCATTTGCCAGGTTTATTAGCATTCTCAAAGTGTTTCTGTTTGATGTATCTTCATTTTTTCTCCTGGTCTTCTATTAGCCATCTGGATATTTCCTTTTCAATCTTCTTAATCTGTTGTTGAATCATTTTGTTTTGGGGGTTTTCTTTAAGTAATTGTTCCTTATCCTTTAACTTTTCCCTTACTTCTTTCCAATTCTTTTCTCTATTTGTTTTCCTTTCGTAAGATGGTTTCAAAGAGAAACCCCTCATTAACGCTTTGCTTGTGTCTCAGACGATCTCTGGGCTGACTTCTCCATTCAGATTTTCTTCAAAGAAGGATTTAAGTGGGTTTGTTTTTGCTTTATCTAGAATTTTTCCATCTTTTAACAAAGTCTCATCTAGTCTCCATATCAGTTCCTTGGGTTTATTCTTCAAAGACAATAAAATTGGATCATGATCCGATATGATTTTTGGTAGGGTTTCTCCTGCTTCCACCATTGTGCTAATAGTTGGGGAAGTCAAGAACATATCTATTCTCAACCAGGATTGATGAGTGTTTGAAAAGAACATGAATTCCTTAGACAGACCATACTTGATTCTCCAGTATCTTCTAATGCGAAGGCTTCTTTTAGTCAAAGAAAGATTTTGGCAATTTCCCTTGCTTTAAGTATATTTAGTTGTCTGCTTTTCTATGTATCTGGGGATCTATCAGTCTATTCCTATCTCCCATCATTAAGATCCTATCGCACATACGGTCTGGCATTTGTTTTTTCAGTTTTCCAAAACACAAGCCTTTATTTTCTAAGGGTACATAAACTCCCATCATTAGGATCCTTTGGTCTTGTAAAGTAACTTCTACACCAACCAAGTATCCATTGGGGTCTGAGAATACCTCTTTAGCTTCTCATTTATCCTTTACATAAATCACTACACCTTTTTTCCTCTTTTTTGAGGCTGCTATGTATTCTTTCCCCAATTTGTCATTTTCCAACTATCTTATATCCTCTTTCTTTATATGGGTTTCCTGAAGGCAAATTATATCAAGTCTCTGTTTCCCTCAATAATGGAAAAGTTTACCTCGTCTTTTTGGGGCTGTTAATTCCTTTAACATTCGATCATAGGATGTCCGTCTTTTCCCATTTCATCGTCACATTCTCCATCTATATTGTCCTCTCTTGTGTTTGGATCTGGTTTCCTAAGCAATTCTCCTTCTGTTTCTTCTTCTAAGCTCTCTTCCTCCTTATCCTCCTTTTCTGAGGTTGTTTCTTCCTTCTTTCTGACTGTCCCCCTTATTAACTTATTTTTCATTCTCACGTAGAAAATGTCTTGCTTTTTGTACGGAGTTGATTTGGTATTTTTTTTGCTTGAATTTAAAAGATAGGCCCTGAGTTAGTTCCCATTTGTAGCAGATTCCATTGCTGCGCAAAACCTTAGTCAGTGGTCCATATTCCTTCCTCTTCCTTAACAGTTTCCCAGAGATATCTTTAAACAATAACATTTCATTTTCTTCACTTTTGAATCTTGTAAGAAAGTGTTGTTGTAGAACTGCTTCTTTCATTTGAGTCCTAACAAAACAAATCACGATATTTCTGGACAGTCTCTTATGTTTTGCGACCCAGGAGCTTACTCTAAACATCTTGTCAACCTCAAGGAGAAAAGTTTCATTATCTAGGTCCATAAATTCAGCCAAGGCAGGTATTATCCTTTTATATAGATCTTTGTCCTTCTGTTTGGGAAGACCTCTTATTCTAAGACATCTCTCTCTAAATCTTTGCTCTAATTTTATTCTTTCTGCTGTATCTTCAGTATGTTCTTTTGATAATCTATCTCTTTTCCCAATTTTTTATTTTCTTCCTCCAGGAATGTCACTCTTTCCCTGGTTTGTGATAATTAAGATGTTATCTTTTCCAGAGAGTATTTATGTTAAGCAACGGGGTGGACATTAAACCAACAGAATCCCCAGACTTTCCCAAGTCTTTAAACTGAGGCAGATACATTCGATGTGGTCCATCTTATGGATAGGTATCCTGGCCAAAGCAAGATTGTCTTCATGTACCAAAGCGATGTCCCCTTACCTGCTCACTGACGGAGAACCCGGCTGGTAAGGCCTGATCCCAGGTGGCTGAGCTCTCATCACCCAGACAGGTCTCCGTGAAACAAGCCAGGTCAGCCTCTTCGTCCAGAAGGAGATCTTGGACTATCTGTGTTGTATTTTTGACTGACCTGGCATTACACAAGAGCAGGGAAAGGTTCTGTGGTTGGTTTGGTATGCTCTCCAGCCCTTTTGGGATAGCAGAGTGAATGGAAGGGGAGAGAGATATCTGTCAGGCTCCGAACTGCAGCCCATCTTGCAACACAAAAGGCAGTGCTTTGAAAAAGGAACAGCTTTTATTGAAGAAGAAGGTACATGCAATAGAAGTGACTTCTTTTGTCAGGAATGAAAGAAAGTATAAACATATCAATAAAGCTAATTAATTGGATAGCCCTTTCCCACGCAGTGTCCTCCCATCTGGGATTCTGGCAGCTTTTCTAAAAACAATTAAGCTCTCATGTGCCTTTTCTCAACCACTGCACCTGTGGCCTTGGACCACAGAACTCAGCCACACAACAGTTTTAATTAGCATTATGTCTTAACACTATATATATATATATATATATATATATATATATATATATATATATATATATGTTATGAAACCCCATCAATCCCAATCTAATATGGTACCATATGAAAATATAATAAGCATAAACCCATAACAACATAATGCAATATAAAGATACAAATAACTCTAGGTTCCCCCTCCTTTTCCAGAAACCAGTCTTTTAAACTCAAGCCTCTGTTAAAAGGGTGATTCCTGCACATTCCAGTCCTAGCAAACAATCACATTCTTTAGCCATGATCTCCCTACCTCTTTCTAGTATCTTCTATTAAAGCACATAGTAAAACATATTATTTTAACCCACCATAAATCCCATCTATCTTAACTCTAATTTAAACCTAAACCTATAACCCTTATAGCATGAATCCCTAAATGAATAAATGCATGAATAAAGGGATTCATGAGATATTTTGACTTCAGGCTGATGCTACTTGCCTGCAGCAATGAGGTGGGACCATTGTGAATTTAGGCTAATGCTGCTTACCTGAAGGTTTGAGACGTGACCATTGCAACCTGAGGCTGGTTCTTCTTGCCTGAAACATTGAGACTGGCCCATTGTGACTTCAGGCTGATGCTCCTTGGATGAAGGATTGAGACAGTACTATTGTGACTTCAGGGTGGTGCTGTATACCTGAAGGATTGAGACTGGCCCATTGCAACCTCAGGCTGATGCTCCTTGCCTGAAAGGTTGAGATGGGAGAATTGTCACTTCAGACTGGTGCTGTATACCTGAAGGATTGGGACTGGCCCATTGCGTGTCAGAAACAGTGTATAAGGGTTCTGTCATAAAGAGTAAAAATATTAGAGTTTGATTATTAGAGTTAAAGCAGGAGTTATAGTTGTAGTTCATAGTAGGTAGTGTAGAGTGATGGGTTATAGAAAGCACGTAATTGAAAGTGATAGAAGGACAGATGGAGTGGCTTTTAGATGAATGAGGGTGTTTGGAGAGGGGCTGGGGCTGCAGCTGGAGACTGGTTATCAAGGAGGAGTGAAGCTGGCTTGGGAACACCGCTCTTCAAGGTGAGGGTGTCTGGGAGAACGGAAGGGAAGTATAGACAACCTTGGTATCTATGCAACCTCCGCTTGTGTTGCTTAACTTGGAAATTGGGGGCTGGCTTAGGGAAGGGTTGAGTGGGTTAAGAAGGAAGCAAGTTCCTTTGGACTTCAGACTTTGCAAAAAGGTGTTAATGGATGTTTCTGCCTGGATTCATCAATAAAATTTCTTTTGTTTCAAATGAGTTTTAGTTTTTGAGCGCAGGACTGACTCCAGATCTCACCGTTTGCAAAGTCTCACAGATTTACCTCCAGTGGAGACCCAGGAACAAGAAGAGTTCTTGGAGAACCCGGTGGTTCTGGAGATCCCGATGGAGGAGGAGCAGGTGCCTTCTTCAGAGGAACTAAGGCCAAGCCCAAGACTGGGAAACCTCCTGAAGTTCACACCATCCAGGCCAACACTGGAGGATTTGGGTTTCCGGCCCCAGACTGGGGAAAGGAAGGCTGTCAGGGGGCAGAATGACAGCCTGGGACGTGGCAGTGGGGGAGTCGCTTGATAGCCGCCCCAGGACAGAAAAACCCCAGGTAGACGTTTATTGAATGGAAGAAGACAAAAAGGAAATAAAGGACCAAATGAAGTGGATGTGTCCAAGTTAAAGATGTAAGACAAAGGTTTGAGTTCTGACTTAAACCCAGAGCTGAAGTGTAACAGAAATTTCAGGAAACTTAAAGTTCTAGGACTGACAGAGCAAAGAATTGACAAGAGGACCTAGTAAATTGAAAATCCATAAGTTTATTTTCAATTGTCGACAAAGGAAAACATTTAGCTCCTCCCCTCTTTTCAACCAGAGCAAAGGGAAAAAAGGTTTAAACAGAACTTACAAGTGGCGGGCTGCCTCCAACCCCCCTTCGTCTCTCTGTTAACGCCTTCCTTTCCAAAACTACAAACGCTTGTCTTTCTGCACCAAACCCATTTCTAAATCTATCAGCCGCTTTTAGCACACTCAAACATCTATATCTATTTACTCTGTACAATCTGCAAAGTCCTCCAGCTCTTTAACTTTAAAACCTTTGTTTATCCACTCTCCTTTAAACCATCTGTACAATTTTCAAACATTTGAGCTTGCAAACTGGCCTTTTACACACCATCATTTTTATATATTTACACCTTTTAAAATGCATCTCACTTTATTCTTGGATGCTTTCCCTTTTCAAAGAAAAAACCCAGGCACCTTCCTTGTTTAACTTTATTTCACCTTAATTACAATTCAGTTCACAAAACACACATGCACACATCCATCTGTTGTTGTCCATTGTTCTTGTTCCTTGTTCCAGGTGATGCTGGAGAAGAGGCCCTGCCTCCAGCGGAACCAGAGGCTGCAGGCGATGAGGAGAGGGACTCCTTGCCCAATGCATCGCTCACCTGGAGGGCCAGCACCAGGAAGGTCAGTTCCCCCACCTTCACAAAGGCCCCATTCCCACTCCCTCATTTGCCCTGGATAGAACTGGGCAGATCCGGGTGCCCCATATCGAATCTCCCCGGAAACAAGTTCCTACTACCCTTTACCTCAATCGGGGTAATCTACCCCCTGAACTTGACCTGATCATGACCGGGGCTGAGTTCATATTTGCCGGCAGCAGGGAAGAGCCGGTTGTGGATCTCTTGTGCAAGCCCCTGATTGAGTTGTGTTAAAATCGGCGCAAGTGTGAACTTCCGACTTTTAAACCGGTTTGGGAACCGGGGTAAAATGTAGTCTGAATGGCCCCTACATTTAAGGGTGAAGGGAGTAAGAAACAACAAGCAAAGTCTAAACACTTCCTTTGACCATTGCAGCATTGGAGCGTGTCGCCACCCTCGAACTGTCAATGGCTCAACTGCAGCAAGGCCAGGAGCAGCACAGAAGGTGGCTATACAACTTGGTGTGTGGCGTTCCCCACAACAATGATGTGGTTTATTACACCGTGTATTGTACCTATTATATATGATGTGGGTCTTCCTTTTTTATTTTCAATTTTTTTTATTACACTGAGATATTCCCATGATAGTATTTAAATGACCAAATATCGACCGAATATTAACTATTAATTTAACGGAATTTTATCACCCTTTTCTTCAAATGTTTTAAGACAACTCCATTCCATTTCTAAATCTTCTTTTGGTTTCCCTCTTAGTAAGGCAGATACTATATCCATATTTCTAGCTTCATATATCTTAATCAACCAATCTTCCATAGAAGGATTAATTGTAGATTTCCAAACTTGAGCAAATAAGATCCTTGCACATGAGACCATATATAAAACAATTCTATTGTATTTTACTGACTTTATGTTGTGTGTCATGTTTAGTAAAAATAAATGTGGTTCAAAGGGAATATTTATATTTCCTTCTGGTGTTTTGTTTATTAAATCTCCATATCTTAGCCATGGAGTATCTTTGTCCTTTGTTCTATTGTAATAGGCTTCTTGCAATGACACCCAAAATTGATGTCTCATTTTATACCATGCTTTAAGCAATGATCTTCTTATAACATGATGGTTTTGTATACCACATATATGCATGTATACCAAGATTCAGGTTAGCTCTTTCTATATTCAATAAATTCTTGTTTTCTAATTTGAACCATTCTTCTAACCATTTGAGACAAGCTGCATAAAAGTACAGCTTAAAGTTTGGTAAGTTACATCCCCCCCTTGAAGCAAAGATCATTTACTAAGGCAACCATAACAGTTTCGACTCCGTATCCCATCCTGAATCTAGTTTGGAATGGGTCTAGATAATTTGTTTCATCTAAGACCACTTGGAGATGAAGAGCAATTGCCGCCAAAATTATGTTGGTTATAAATGGAAGATGGGAGACCGGTCTGTATTTGTTCATGTCCAAGGGATCTAGGGAGGGCTTTTCCATAAAGGGCCGTAGCACCGCTTCTTTTAAGCATGATGGAAAATAGCCCTAACTAAGAGATGCATCTGTGATATATCTCAGGTGATATAAGAAGGGCAAGGGTCAAGAGGGCAAGTTCTCCTCTTCACACTTCCAAGGAGCTTGTCCACATCCTCAGTACTCAGATTCAAATTGATCCAGTATGATCTTACTTATGGACACCTCACTTACAGCCTCTACAATAATACTGACGTCCAATTTGGCTCTTATCTGAGAGATATTATCTGTGAAATAGTCATTTAAAGCATCATAGTGAGCTGTGAAGGCTCTAATAATGGGTACCGGGGGGAAGGTGCCTGAGTCAGGTCCCAAATCCCTCCCCCCTGTGGGCCTTTAAGCCTAGTTCCCAGGTTGTGAGGGGTGTAAGTCTCCCCAGAAGGGGTTTTGGGGTCCCTCCATCTCCCTCCTCTTAGCTTTGTCCTAAATTTGGGCTCTTCTCTGCTCCCCAGACAGAGCCCCCTCCCCCCAGGATCCCAGAGAAAATTTCCTCCCCTGAATAATGTTGTTTCCAATACTATTGAAGCCTACGCTGTGTGATGCTCTTTATTTGGCACAAAACCCTTCCCCAAATGAGGCATCAGAAGGGAGGGTCTCTCCTCTGCCCCACTTTCCACAAGGGAGGGGCTCCTCAAAGACCCTTTTACCTTTGGATCTCCCCCCCCCCATGGCAGTGCCCCTCTCCAAGGGTACCCCCACCGCCTTTTCTCATAATAACCCCCCCCCCCCAGGTACCTGGGCCCCAAGGAATAGCCCGAGGAGGGGGCAGGGAAGGAAAGAGGGAGAGGAGGCCTGGCAGGTGCCTTGCTGTTCTTTGGTGGGGAGAGATCTGGGTTTCCTTCCTTCTTACAACAACCCAACTCCCCGAGAAGACCCCCCTCAGCCATTCCCCCAAGTGAACGAGGGCTCTCCCCACTTCCCTCCCTCAGAGCAGGCTGCGAGGGCAGCAGCTTCAGGGGCTGAGAGTCTGCATGCGCAGATGCCCCAAAGGCCCCTTTGAGCATGCACAGGGATCGTAAAGCCCTTGCTGCTGCTGCTGCTGCTTATTCCGCTGGCGGCCTTTGGAAGAAGGGAAGGACTACGGTCTTTTTTCCTTCCTTCCAGAATGGAGCCCAAGCTGCGGAGCTGGACTCAGGAGAGAAAGGCTGGGAAGGCTCTGGTTTGTACATATAGCTTCATGTATATATATATATATGTGTGTGTGTGTGTGTGTGTGTGTGTGCGTTTGCCTCTGTTTTTATGGCAGGGAATGGAGCTGAGGACTGAAGAGAGCAGAAAGGGTCAGTTTGGCCAAACTCAGAACTTCTGTGCATGAAAGAGTCCAATGTGTTGAAACAGCAAAGAACTTTATTGAGAACACATAGAAATTCAGTGTTTAAGTCAGAACTGCCCACTCTAATTCAAACAATATATTAAAACCCCAAAACCTAAAACTCCACCCTCTTCCAAACCTAGCCCCCACCTCCAATTCCCACAGTCTATGCCCCACAGGGAACAAGAACCCCTTTGCCATTCCCAGAAACTAGCCTTTCTGTTAATACCTGTCCCCAACTTTCTTCTTTAGCCAACATTCCACATATTGCAAAAGCTATCATTCCCATAACTATTCTAGCCAGCTGCAGTAAATCCCACCCTCTGTCTAGCTAACCTATTCCACAACCAATAGTCCCCACTCAAATTTATAAACTAAAGCAATAATCTATACTAATGGCAATTAAAAGCTCAACTTAACAAACTATAACTGAAAAACATAAACAGACATATGGACACACAAACCTACCACACAAAATCACAAAGGTCTTTTCTTATCACCACAGGATTTTTTTTGTTCTTTTTATTTATTGAATCCATTTCTTCTATTTACATCCATCTTTCCATTACATTCACAATATGTACATAGATATCTCTATATCTTCTACCTCCCTCCCTCTCTTCCTCCCCCTTACCTATACCCCCAACGCTTATCTCTCCTTCCCCTCCTCCCAATCTATCCCCTTCTACATCCCCCAACCTATTTTTCTCTCTTTACTTCTTATCTGTGTCTATCTCTATATCTCTTTACACCTTTTCCTTCCCTATCTCAATTTTTCTTAAGTTCCATAAACCAGTCTTTCACTCTGGTTCTTCGGTATTCTTGTCCCAATACTATATTACTAGATTCTAGTCTTCTTCTTCATCATCCTTCTCTTCCTCCTTCTCTCCCTTTATTTTTCTAGACAATCTATCACAGCCTCTCTCATGTCCAGTACTTTGTTCAACCACTCCTCTACTGTTGGGATCTGGGTTGATTTCCACTTTGGTGCCTATAGCAATCTGGCTGTAGTAACCATGTATAATATTATTTTCCAGTGTTTTCTCTCTATTTCCCTTTCTATCTTGAATGTCAAGTTCAACAAGTATAATTCTGGATTTTTTGGAACTTTCCCCCTAGTATCTCTCTTATTGCTAGATGTATCTTATTCCAGAATTGTTTTGCCTTTTTACAGGACCACCACTATGGTAAAAGGATCCTTCTGTTTTTCTGCACTTCCAATATGTTTTATTTACATTTTTATATATTTTTGAGAGCTTAACTGCTATTATATACCACAAATAAAACATTTTATAATAATTCTCCTTTAAGTTCTGTGCCAGGGCAAACTTATTAGATTTCATACATGCTTTTTCCCATTCTTCTAGGCTTACCACAGGATTTAAAATATATTCTTTGTATTGCTGCATGACTAATATAATGTTAGTTCATTTCTGGGATTTGTCGGTCTTCTCTCCTGTGTGGACTCTCTGATGTGTCAATAGGCGTGCCTTTGAAGAAAAACATTTCCCACAAGGCTGGCATTTGTATGGCTTCTCTCCTGTGTGGACTCTTCGATGCATGACAAGGACAGACTTATAGGCAAAACATTTCCCACAATGCTGGCATTTGTATGGCTTCTCTCCTGTGTGGACTCTCTGATGTTTCACTTGGGCTGACTTGTCAGAAAAACATTTCCCACAATGCTGGCATTTGTATGGCTTCTCTCCTGTGTGGACTCTCTGATGCCTAACTAGGCCTGAGTTGTAAGCAAAATATTTCCAACAATTTTGGCATTTATGTGACTTCTTTCTTGTGTGGACTCTCTCTTGACTGACAAATTCTTCTGTAAAGGAAGACAATGACAGACAAGACTGAATCTCAGTGTTAATAGAGGAAAGTGTTACCCCAAGATTTAGCCCCACGTTCACCCCTCCCTATTTGAGATTAAATTAATAAAGTTGGTGTGAGTGACCTGAGCATCACTCTGTTCTGGATGCCCCAAATCCATACAATGATTGTATCCTTATTCATAGGAGATACCAAAGAAGAGATTGAATGGGAACTGCCATGAGGAAATCAGTAGAAGCAGATAGTCAGGCCGTTGAAAAATATTCCATTAAATATATGTAAAACTATTTAATTGAAAAGTGGCATCCTTTCCTGTGAGACTGCCATAGAGTGTTGAGTCAGAGCACATGGCATGATGCAAGGTAACTGCAGGGGATGCTTCATGCTGTGTGGCACCAGGAGATGACTCTGGAGTTCTGTGTGCTTCCGAGTTTGATATAGTTGGGATGAATACCGAGGTCACTGTTGCCTTAATCTCTCCTTTGAGCTAAGTATGAAATTCCCCTAAAAGCATAGCACTTGTGGGTGTCCTCCCCAGACTCCAGCATTTCGAGTGACAAAGGGCCTCTGGAATCAACCATGGAGCTAAGCAAGCTCAGGTTGGAAAAGAGACATTAGAGAAAAAGGAATTTTTGTGTTGCCCTTTCCTCTCTTCATAGACATTGCTCATAATTGCTAAATGGAACCCTTAATATGTATGAAACCAAGGGCCTGATTTCAAGTTCATTTCTTAAGTTCAGTGCTCTACATGGGGCTACCTTTGTACCAGGTTCGGAAGCTTCAGTTAGTTCAAAATGCGACAGCCAGATTGGTCACCGCAACATCTAGGTCAGAGCATATAACACCAGTATCTCTACATTGGCTGCCAATTAGCTTCCGGGCGCAATACAAAGTGTTGGTTATTACCTTTAAAGCCCTACATGGCTTGGGCCCGAGCTACTTGAGGGAAGGCCTCTCCCTACACAATCCGCCCCACACTCTCAGAACATCTGGGAAGAATCTATTAGATTACCCAAAGGTCAGGCTAAGAACAACTTCCCACAGAGCGTACACAGCCATGGCCCCCAAGTTATGGAACAACTTGCCAGAGGAGATGCGTCTTATCACCACCTTGGATGCTTTCAAGAAAGCACTTAAGACAAATCTCGTCCGGCAGGCTTACCCACCCGACCTCTTCTAAAGTATTTAAAGAAAAATCCTACTCCTGATCGCAATTGTGTATTTTAAACAATGTTTTTATTTTTTCAGAATTGAGTTTAAGCAACTTGTTGTTTTACTATGTGTAAATTGAATGATATTGTTGTTTTGTGGCTATTTTATGGTTGTAATACCACCTCGATCCATTGGGAGAAGGGGGAAAATACAAATAAAACTTATTAATATTATTATTGTTATTGTTAAAATCTGTTAGGTTGGTGGCTGCCTCCCAATCTCCAAGCCCCCTCTCCTGGCCCTTCCCAGAGGTCCCTTCCTCTCCTCACAGAGCTAGGCGATCCTGGCTTTGCTCCTGTCTTCCCTTCCTGGCTCCCAGAGGCCTAGAATCATAGAGATGGAAGAGACCACAAGGGCCATCCAGTCCAACCCCATTCTGCCATGTAGGAATCAAAGCATCCCCAACAGATGGCCATCCAGTTTGAAGACCTCTAAGGACAGAGACTCCATAACAATCTGAAGCAGCATATTCCATTATCAAACAGCCCTTACTGTCAG
>JACSCI010000631.1:0-11323 GCA_016801065.1 Sceloporus tristichus | reverse complement strand
GCTGCAGAAGGAAGGAGGGAAAGGAGACGGAGGGAGTAAGGAGTTGAGAGAGATAGGTGAACCTAGGCAAGTGAAGAAGGGAAGGAAGAGCCCAGGGGAAACAGTGGAAAGAAGATAGAGGGAGGTGAGAGTGGAAGCTAAGCTAAGGCAAGTGGGAAAGACAAGTAAAGAAAAAAGAAAAAAAAAGAATAAGAAAAAAGGGGGACCCTAAGGGAAGTCGCTAAAAGAAGACGGAGGGAGGAGAGAGTGAAATTCAGTCAAAGCAAGTGGAGAAAGCAAGCGGAGGAAAAGGAGAACCCTAGGGGAAGCAGCTGAAGGAAGACAGAGGGGGTGAAAGCGAAAGCATCTTAAGGCAAGTAGAGAAGAGAAAGAAGGACTCTAAAGTAAGCTACCGAGGGAAGACAGTTGCGAAAGAAGATTAAGAGAAAGAGGGAGAAATCCGTAGTGTAGTTAAAGTAAGAGGGAAATACCAACAGACAAAAACAAGGAGTTTAGATGAGATAGAGGAAAAGAATAAAGAGAACGGGAAAGAAAAGGGAAGGGCAAATCTAGTGGCTCTAAGATTGAATACTGATCTAAGATAGATACCGTTATATAGTAAGGAGGAAAAATAAATAAATAAAACGACAAGTAGAAATTTAATAAATTGCAACAAGAAGCAAGATGAATACGAGGAAAACAAGAACGGACTTAAGTCAGAGACGGCCATCAGTAGGAGCTACTTCATCGGAACAAACTACATTATTAGAAGAACTGAAATCTCTCTATTTAGACATGAAAGAAGATATAAAAGCATTGAAAAGAGATATGACCGCAATGAGGAAAGAAATCAAACAAGAAATTCGCCAGGAAATAAGAGCAGAATTAAAGGATATTAAGGAGACTTTGGGGAAAGCTACAGAGGACATATCCCAAATGGAGAAAAATATAGATAAAATTGAAGACAAAACTAATAAAATAAATAGAAAAGTAACTGATTTAGAAAAGAACTATGAGAGAGAACTAGATGATAGAGCCTTACAAGATCTGAAGCAACGAGAGAATTGTATTAAAATCAGGGGTCTAAAAGAAAAGGAGAACGAGGACCTATATGAATATTTGACACCTATATTAGCAGAATTTATAGGTGCGGATCAAGACCAATTTCAATGGGAAATAAGCAAAATGTTTCGTATTAATTCAAAGATAGCAAGACTGAAAAAACTGCCCCGGGATGTTGTAATTTATTTTACAAGAAAAAAGATCAGGGATGAAATTATACAACTGAACTACGAACAAAAACTTGAACTGGATGGAGAAGAATTAATTGTATATAAAGACATCCCTTTAAGAATTCTAAAAAAACGAGTTGAGTACAAACCACTTGTTTCCTTACTAAAAACCAATGGCATTATTTATAGGTGGGATAGACTGGAGGGAGTAACATTTAAGTTCAAGTCAGAGACATTTAAAATCAATTCTATAATGAAAATGAAAGACTTCTTGAAAAAATACAAAAGAGACTTAGAAAAAAGAGAAAACGTTAATAAGGAAGAAGAAGAGGTAGGGGAATCCACCCATACATCAGACTCAGAAGGAGAGGGAGAAGAAAAAAAAGAGGAGGGGAGAAAAGTTTACAGTGAGAACGAAGAAGAGGCAAAAGGAACAAACTAAGAAAGATAACGGAGTGTAAGGTAAGAAATATATATCTATACTTTAATAAAAGGGAAAATGCATAACCTAAAAATGTTATCGTGGAATGTAAGGGGGATGAACTCCCCAAAAAAACGCAAAAGAGTTTACCATTTTTTAACTAAACAAAAGGCAGATGTCATATGCCTCCAAGAGACGCATATTAAAGGGGAAGACGTTAAATTTTTGAACAACAAAAGGTTAGGCAAAGAATTTATATCTTCCAATGTTAAAAAGAAAAATGGAGTGGTGATTTATATAAATAATAAATTCACTGCAAAAATTATGTTGGAAGATAAAGAAGGAAGGTACATTGGTGTGGAAGCAATACTATCAAATGGAAAATATTTAATCATAGGAATATATGCCCCATTAGATAAAAAAGACCAATTTTATAGTAAACTAAATAAGGAATTAAGCAAATTCAACTATGAGAAGACTATTATTATGGGAGATTGGAATGGGGTTGTAGACCCAGAGATTGATAGAAAATCGGAGAAAAAGATCAAAAGAACACAAGGGAAATTACCAAAATCATTTGAAGATCTAACCGAAGAACAAGCTTTACACGACATTTGGAGATATAAATATAAGAATTCTAAAGACTTTACATTCTTTTCTGAGAGACATAAATCCCTTTCCAGAATTGATATGATGTACGCTACTAGAATGATATGTAAAGACATTGTGAGGATGAACATTGAACCTAGATCTATATCAGATCATAGTCCTATTTTCATTGAAATAAAAACACAACAAACAGAATACTCATGGAGACTCAATCAAGCGTTACTTCAAAAGGAAGAGATTGTAAAAAGAGGGAGAGAAGCTCTAAAGTTATTTTTTGAAGAGAACTGGAAAGAGGATATAGAAATAACAACAGTATGGGAAACCTCAAAAGCGTATATGAGAGGATTTTTCATACAACAAAATAGTATAATTAAAAGAAAGAAAAGAGAGAAATTAAATTCACTATACAAAATATTACAACAAAAAGAGAAAGAATTAAGTAGCAATCCTTCAAATAAGACTACGATGAAAGAAATCAATACTCTCAAAAAACAAATAGAATTGGAAGAAAATGAAGAAATACAGAACAAATTAAGATATATTAAACAAATACATTTTGAACAAGCTAATAAACCAGGTCGGTGGCTATCTTACAGACTGAAAAAACAAAAAGAAAGAAACATGATATCAGAAATAAAGACGAAAAAAGCTATAATAACAATGGACCCTAAGGAAATCAAAAGAGAATTTCAAGAATTCTATGCCGCTTTATACAAAGAAACTAGCATACCGAAAAAAGATATTACAGACTTTCTAAAAAAGGCAGAATTAAAAGAATTTAATGAGCAACAAAGAAATTTATTAAATAGCCCCATAACTGTGGCAGAGATTACTGAAGCTATTAAAAGGGGAAAGAAAAAGAAATCACCAGGACCAGACGGCTATCCCATAGAGTACTACCAAAAATTTGAGGACCAACTGATTCTCCCCTTTCAGGCAACAATGAATGCCATTGGAAATCACAAGTACCCTGAAACCTGGCAACAAGCAAATATTACACTCTTACCTAAAGAAAATAGAGACCCCAAAGATGTTAAAAATTATAGACCGATATCCTTGTTAAATACGGACTACAAACTCTTCGCAGCAATATTGTCAGAAAGACTGAAAAAAGTCCTCAATGAATGGATCCAAGAAGATCAAGCGGGATTCTTACCAAAAAGACATCTTAGAGATAATTTACGTATCATTTTGAATATTATTGAATATTTTGAAAGGCATAATGAAAAGGAATTAGCTTTGATCTTCATGGATCTAGAGAAAGCCTTCGACAATATTAGCTGGCAGACATTATTTATAATGTTGGAAAAAATGGAAGTGGGGGAAAAATTCCAGAGATGGATTCAAGAAATATACAAAAAACAAAAGGCAAAATTAATCATAAATAACAGCAAATCAGAAGAATTTGAAATAAAAAGAGGAACGCGTCAAGGTTGTCCCATGTCACCTCTTTTATTTATCTTTGTGTTGGAAGCATTAAATAATAGAATTCGAATAGAAAAACAAATACAGGGTCTAAAAATTAAAAAATGTGAATACAAAATGAGGCTCTTTGCGGACGATGTAGTATATATTCTTGAGAATCCTACTAATAACATCGGAATATTGACTAATATATTACAAGAGTTTGAAAAGATTTCTGGTCTTAAAGTAAATAAAGACAAAACCAATATGCTGACTAAAAATATGAGTGAAGAAAATATAAGATGTTTGGAAGACAAATCGGGCTTCAGGGTGGAAAGAAAGGTAAAATATTTGGGAATAACACTGTCCAACAAAAATACGGAATTATTCCACAATAATTATGAGACGAACTGGAAAAACATCAAAAAGGACTTGATTAAATGGGGGAAGTTACAACTATCTTTGTTGGGGAGAATATCAGTGGTACAGATGAATGTTTTACCAAAAATCTTGTTTTTGTTTCAAACTATACCGATTTTACATGCATTTAAATTTTTGGAGAAATGGCAGAGTGTAATAATGGAGTTTATATGGAATAAGAAAAAGGCTAGGATTAATAAGAAAATAATGTGTGATGAAAAATCCAGAGGAGGTATGGGAGTGCCTAATTTGAAAACGTACTACTACTCATCAGTCCTGTTGTGGTTAATGGACTGGATAACATTGGAAAATGAGCAGTTATTGAACTTAGAAGGTGCTAATTTAAGATTTGGTTTACATGGCTATTTATTTTATGATAAAGACAGAGTTCATAGAGAAAGTAAAAATCATGTTTTAATAAAAGCCATGTTGAAAGTATGGAAAATGTTAAAACCAAGGCTTTGTAGCCAAATAGTTCGGAGCTGCTCCCCTCATGAAGCTCACTTTGGGAGGGAAGGTATTCCAAAAAAAAAGTGGTTAAGATATGTAGATATAATCAAAGATACACATGGTGAAAGTGAGTTCAAAACACAAGAAGAATTACATAATTTAGATATAACATGTCATTGGTATTTATATAAACAACTTAAAGAAAGATGGAAAATGGATAAGTCACAACCGGGCATAATGAATAAAAAAACAGAATGGGAGGAGATTATGGGGAAAGGGAAGAAAGGAGCTATTGCTAGATTCTACAAAATGATCCTCCGCTGGGAAACGGAAGAGGAGGTAATAAGAAACAGCATGGTGCAATGGGCACAAAATGTAGGCCATAATATAGCTTACAAAGATTGGGAGTATATTTGGAATATAGGGCTAAAGCATACGGTAAATCAAGAGTTAAAAGAGAATATTTATAAGATGACATACAGGTGGCACCTGTCCCCACAAAAAATTTCTTTGATGCATAAGAAGAGTAATCCAGAATGTTGGAAGTGCTTAAAAGCAACAGGTACATACTACCATATGTGGTGGACATGTGCGGCTGCTAAAAAATATTGGCTGAAAATACATGAAATAATAACTAAGGAATTAATCATTCAAATATCATTCCTCCCTGAAGTATATCTATTAGGGATGATTGGAAAAAATTTGGAAAAACAATATGGCAAAATACTCTTTTATTTACTTACATGTGCTAGAATTACATATGCGGCCATGTGGAAGTCTAACCAGACCCCATCTACGGAAAAATGGACAATGAAAGTCTTCCAAATGGCAGAGATGGACAGAATGACCTGCTGGATGAAGAACAAAAACGAAGAATCCATAAAGACAGAATGGGAGTCTTTTTATAAATACATAGAAAGGAAATGGAAAAATGTCATAGTAATATGATGTAACTTTGTGATTATGTTAAAATATAGAAATGTTTAAATACATGAATAAGATGGTTAAAATATAAGCAATTTTGAAACAAGATAAAAATTAAGAAATATGTAATAATTCACTTTTAAAACATATTTAAGGAGGAAAACTAAGCAAGAAGAAGAATTGGATGACTGTAAATGTAGGAAATCCAAATTGCTTAAATTAAGCTAAGAAAAAATGTACATATTTCTGTAGCGAATGATTATTTTGAATTAGTTAGAAATAAGGGCAAATAAAATTTACTCATTAAGACTAAAGAACAAGGTAAATAAATATTTAGAGAAAACTAATACAAATACACAAAATATAGTTAGTGGGGGAAAAAATTTTCCAGGGAAGGAGACATCAGAAAATGCATTTTAGATAATACGAAGGGAAAAAGTTATTCATATGTATAGAAGTCTCTACAGTTGGAAGTGCAATTTATGTTAAATGTAATTTTAATATAAAGGTCTGTATTTGTTTTTGAGTTATGTCAAGGTCGTAGTAGATATATATGTTGGGTGAGATAGGGTAAAACTTTATGTTTGTATGTCATTGTGTGTTAAAAAAGTAAAAATAAAATTAAAAAAAAAAAGAGCAAAGCAAGCCTGAACCTTTCCTAGAAGATCAAACAAATCAAGGAAGCTATTGTACTTTGGGCAGATAGTTAGATGACATGACTCCCTGGGAAAAAGGAGGATGGTCAGTAAAGTGGAAGGCATCAGGAAAGAGAAAGAGTGGCTGGAGGTGGACTGAGTCAACGAAAGGAAGACTTTCAGCTTGCAAGACCTTGTTCAGTCAGTTCATAACAAGGTCTTTGGAGTTCCCTCCTTCTTAGGGTTGCTCCAGAGTGAAGCCAACTGAACAGACAAAGGAACAGGAAAAGGCTCTTGTCTTGCGTTCCTTCTTTCTTCATTAAGAAAACCAACCCCAAACCCCTGTAGCTGGGATTACGCACAAGGCTTGGCCCTAAACTAGGGATGGGATTTCTTTTGGCCTCCAGGTGTCAGTGTACTACAACTCCCAGCATCCTTCTTTTATTTGTTATGCTGTCCAAGGGGATGATGGGAGCTGTAGTCTGTCAACATCTGGTGGGCGATAGGATGTCCATCCCAGTTGAAAGAAGACCAACTGTTTGTAATGAAGGAAACAGAGCCAGAGCCCTTTCCCTCCAGGATCCAGCCTTTGGAGAGGAGTCTGGAAAGAGCTTCAACACCAGAGATGGTCCTCTTTTGCCTGAACAGAAGCAGATGTATATATTCACACAGAGACACCCTTTGATTCCCCTCTGAAATCTCATAGACCCACAGAGACCCCCAAAAAGGAAGAGGAGGCCTGGCAACCAGAGGAGCCTTTCTGTCTCTTTTGGAGGGAGGAGGAGGAGAAGGGGCCTTCCTTGCTTCCAGCCCCAAAGCTGCCTCCCTACAGAAGGCCCTCCATCTCCCCATCACTGGCTCCAAAATGGGGCTCTTCCCCTCCAGTCCTCATTCTCACAGAGGAACCAAACTGGGGAGTGCCCCATGGAGGCCCCACCTTCCCTTCCCTGCCAAGGAGACCCAGAAGGAGCCCTTCTTCTTCCTAAGCAGCCAATGGTCAAAGCCACAGCCTCCTAGGACCCCATTCAGGCCTCTCTAGTCTCAGCAGCCACCTTCTAGAAGCTTCTTCCCCAACAGCTGCCCTCTGATTGGACGGTTGCCCACCAGTGACGTCATCCCCCCAGAGGAGTGTCTTTGTGCCTCTGAGAACAGCCTCCTTAACTGTTGCCAGGCAGAGTCTGTTGTCCCCATGGAAACACCAAGGGATGGAGATGAGTACTGAGCATGCTCCTCAAGAGATCTGGGCATGCTCAGTAGCAGCCCCTGAAGCCCGTCTGCCCTGAAGGAAGATGGCTGCCCTGGCTGCCACTGAGCATGCTCAGTCACTCCAGAAAGAGAAGGAGGAGGAAGGGGCCTGAGCCTTTAAGGGCTTGAGCCATTCCCAGAAAGAAGGACTCATTAATAGTTAATACTAATTATAAGTGAGTCAGTTGGAAAAGTCCATCTCACTCCATAAAATAAGATAAAGATACTTGAAGAGTTTGCTCTCTACCTCTTTTCTAACGTAAGGGGAAAATACAGGAAAGGGCAAAATATCCGTACAGAATATATAGGTTATGCCAAGATAATAAATAGAACATGTATTGGAAGGCATTAGAAGTTGTGAATATGATCAATCTGTAAATATCGTGTTTGTTCAAGAGATGCTGGCAGAAGTTATAAATAACTGGAAAGTACAATTGCAAATGTATAACTGTATGTGAATTTATAAATAAAGCTCACCTGAACCTAAATCAATCAATAAATAAATTGTCACAGTGAGCTGCCATATTTTGAATTAGTTGAAGTTTCCAGACTTACTGCAAGGGTAGCCCTATGTAGAGCGCATTGCAGAAGTCAAGATGTGAGCTTACCAGCGCATGAACCATAGTTTCTGGGTCTTCAGGTTCCAGGAAAGGGCGCAGCTGGTGTATCAACCGAAGCTGATAACAGGCACTCTTGGCCGTCGCATCTCTCTGAGGTGACATCTGGAGCAAAGGAACCAGGAGCATCCCCAAACTGCAAACAGAGTCCTTTAGGGGAACTGTGACCCCATCCAGGAGCAGTAGACAAACCTCCATACCTGGGTTAGAGGCTCCAACAACAAGTACTTCTGTCTTAAACGGATTCACTTTCAATCTGATTTCCTCATCTTGCCCATTACTCCCTCAAGACATTCATTCAGAGGGGAGATGCCTTCCTTAGTTGACACTGAAGTCTGGGGCATGGAGAGATATTGGATGTCATAAGCGTACTGATAAAGCCCCATCCCATACCTCCAGATGATCGCTTCAGGCGGTTTCATGTAGATGTTAAATAGCATTCAGGACAGGATGATGCGATGAAGGATGCCAAATTTAAGATCCCTTTTGGAGGAGCAACTGTCCCCAAGCATCACCATCTGGAATCTGCTTCTGAGATAGGACCAAAACCACCGCAAAGCAGTGCCCCCCGATCCCCAATTCCCTCAGGCTTTCCAGAAGGATACCATGGTTGACGGTATTGAAAGCCACTGAGGTCCAAAAGCACCGACAGGGTCATACTTCCCCTGTCGATACTCAAGCGGAGATCATCTAAGGAGACCATAGCAATCTTGACTCTGTATCCCATCCTGAAGCCAATTTGAAAAGGGTCTAGATAATCTGTTTCATCCAAGACCACTTGGACTTGAAGAGCAACTGCCCTCTCAATCAACTTGCTTAGGAATGGAAGATGGAGGACCGGTCTGTAATTGTTCATGTCCAAGGGATCTAGGGAGGGCTTTTTCATAAGCGGCTGTATCACCGCTTCTTTTAAGCAAGATGGAAAATAGCCCTCCCTAAGAGATGCATCTATGATATATCTCAGGTGAGTCCTAAGTGCATCTCCTCCTTGGAGGACCAGCCATGAAGGGCAATGGTCCAAAGGGCAAGTTGTCTTCTTTACACTTCTAAGGAGCTTGTCTACATTCTCAGTACTCACAGATTCAGATTGATCCAGTATGATCTTATTCACAGTCACTGGACACCTCACCCATAGCCTCTGCAATAATGCTGGCATCCAAGTCAGCTCTTCTCTGAGAGATATTACCTGTGAAATAGTCATTTAAAGCATCACAGTGATCTGTGGTAGGCTCTAATAATGGGTTCTGGGGGGCAGGTGCCTGGATCAGGTTCCAGATCCCCCCCCAACACTTAAGCCGTCCCTTTATGCTTCTCTTCCCTTGGTACTTTCACTCCTTTATTCCTTCCTTCTACTCCTTTTACATACATCCTTTCAAGGGGGTCCAAGGCCTGTTCAGCATGTTCCCAAAACCGGGAGGAGGATGTTCTTTTGGGGGCTGAGGGTCTCTCTGTTGGTCCTTCTCTGCAGGGTTGTTGTGAAGGGAAATGTATATATGTGTGGGGGATGCCTAATTTGGATCCGGTGGGCCTTTAAGACTAGTTCCCAAGTGCCAGGGAAGTGTCAGTCTCCGCAGATGGGGCTTTGGGGTCACTCCATCTCCCTCCTTTTGGATTTGGCCTAGATTTTGGCTCTTTCCCCCCACCTTGACAGAGCCCCCTACCCCCAGGACCACAGAGACAACGTCTCCCCCCCAAAACATGTTGTTTCCAATACTATTGAACCCTATCCTGTGTGATGCTTTGCATTTAGCACCAAACCCTTCCCCAAATGAGTCATCAGAAGGGAGGGTCTCTCCTCTGCCCCACTTTCCAGGAGGGAGGGGGCTCCTCAAAGTCCTTTTTATCTTTGAATCCCCCTCCCCTCCATGGCCACGCCTCTCTCCAAGGGTCCCCCCTTTCCACTTTTCTCAAAATAACCCCCCAAGTACCTGGGCCCCAAGGAATCCCCAGAGGAGAGGGCAGGGAAGGGAGAGGAGGCCTGGCAGGCTCTCTGCCTTTCTTTGGGGGGAGGAGACTGGGGTTTCCGTCCTTCTTACATCACCCTCCCCCAGAAGATCCTCCAGCCATTCTGAATGAACGAGGGCTCTCCCCATTTCCTTCACTCAGAGCAGGCTGTGAGGGCAGGTGATTCAGGGGCTGAGACTCTGCATGCACATTTGCCACCAAAGGCCCCTCTTGAGCATGCACAGGGATTGCAAAGCCCTAGCTGCTGCTGCTTATTCCATTGTCAGCATTTGTAAGAAGGGAAGGACTACACCCTTCCTTCCTTTTTCCTTCCTTCCTTCCTTCCTTCCGGAATGGAGCCCAAGCTGCAGAGCTGGACTCAGGAGGGAAAGGCTGTGAAGACTCTGCTTTGTACATACAGCTCTGTCTCTCTGAGTGTGTGTGTGTGTGTGTGTGTGCACGCGCGCACGCACGTATACACACACACACATACAAGTATGCATGTGTGTGTTTGCCTCTGCTGCTCATAGGGCTGGGAATGGAGCTGAGGACTGAGAAGAGAAGAAAGGGTCAGTTTTGTGCAAATTCAGAACTTATATGCATCAGTGAGTCCATTGTGTTGAAATAACAAAGAACTTTATTGAGAACACAATGGCGGGATACGGAACGCCCAAAAATGGCAGTCTCTCGCCATCCTGGTTTGCTCCGCAAGGGAGCCAAAGTCAACAAACTGCGCGGCTCCATCGCTAAACAAAAAGAACCCACAAAAAGCAGGTTCTTGTTGTCGTGGCTTTGTGACGCCGCAAGGCACCAATGGCGCACTTGCGGTGTCACAAAGAGGCCGGGACGTGCATACGCTACGCATCCGTTGCATCAAAATGGCAGCGCCCGTGTGTACAGGGCGCCGTCATTTTGACGCCCCCACCATATGCTAGGAGTGAGGTCGGTATGGACACTACGTCTTGGCCAACCCCTATCATGTGACGGGGGCTGCGCAAAGGCCCATTTAAATCAGTCCAGCATTTACATTAGCATTTAAATCAGAACTGCCCACCCGAAGCCAAATAAAACATTAAAACCCCAAAACCTAAAACTCCACCCTCTTTCAAACCTAGCCACCACCTCCAATTCCCACAGTCATTGGCCCACAGATAACAAGGCTACCTTTGTCATTCCCAGAAACTAGTCCCCTTCCTGTTAATACCTTCCCCCCAACTTTCTTCAGCTAACATCCCACACAATCCAAAGGCTATCAATCAAATAATTATTCTAGCCAGCTGCAACAAATCCCACCCTCTATCTATCTAACCTATTGCACATCCCATAATCCCCAGTCAAATGTATAAACTAAAGCAATGATCTACACTAATAGCAATTAAAAGCTAAAATTAAGAAAATATAACTTTAAAACATAAAGAGATATGGAGAGACAAACCTAACACA
>JACSCI010000629.1:9656-25600 GCA_016801065.1 Sceloporus tristichus | reverse complement strand
TGTCAGCCCTACTGACACACCAGAGAATCCACACAGGAGAGAAGCCACACACATCCAAGCAGTGAACCAACATTATTTTTGTAAAGAAGGAATAAAAACTATTTTTAAATCCAGCGGTGCTAAGAAACGGCCCTTATGATTTTATATGTACGGTTTGTCTGTCCATATGTCTGTTTATATTTTAAAGTTATGTTTTGTTAAGTTTAGATTTTAATTGCTACTAGTATAGATAATTGCTTTGGGTTATAAATTTGGCTGGGGATTATGGGTCATGGTTTAGGTTAGTTAGATGGAGAGGGCTGGGATTTGTTGGAGCTAGCTAGAATACCAATGATAGCATTCAGAATTTGTGGGATGTTGGCTGAATAAAGTTGGGGATCGGTAGTAAGAGAAAGGGAGCTAGCTTCTTCAAATGTCTGGGGCAGGGAGAGATTGTGCATGTGAGAAGGATGGCAAAGTGGGGCTGGTTAATAGTGGGGGATAGATGGTGGGGATTGTAGGTGGGGGCTAGGTTTGGTAGAAGGTGAAGTTTTAGGTTTTGGGTTTCAATATATCCTTTGGCTTGGGCCAAAGCCAGTGTTCTGGCTTAAACACTGAATTTCTGACTATGTTTTTAATAAAGTTCTTTGCTATTTCAACACACTGGACTCTTTGATGCACAGAAGTTTTGAATTTGCACAAAACTGACACCTTCTTCTCTCCTCAGCCCTCAGCTCCATTCCCAGTTATAAGAACAGGCCGCCAGCAGAATGAACAGCAGCAGCAGTAAGGCCCTGGTGATCCCTGTGCATGATCAGAAAGGGCCTTTCGATGTATGTGTGCTTGTGCAGTTTCACACCTGAAGCCATTGCTGCTTTCACAGTCTGTTCTGAGAGAGGCAAGGAAGTGGGGAGAGCTCTCGTTCTATTGAAGGAATGGCTAGAGGGTCTCCCAGGGGGAGAGGGCTCGGGGTTATAAGAAGGAAGAAAGCCCCTCTTCTCTCCCCAAAGAATTGGAGCGGGCTTCCCAGGCCTCCTCTCCTTCTTTCTTTCCCTTTGTTCTCCTCAGGGGATTCCTTGAGGCCTAGGTACTTGGGGGGTTATTAGGAGAAAAGAGGGCAGGAAGGACCCTTGGAGAGAGGTATGGCCATGGAGGGAATCAGGATCCAAAGGTAAAAAGGGCTTTGAGGAGCCCCCTTCCTCCTGGAAAGTGGGGCAGAGGAAAGACCCTCCATTCTTATGTCTCATTTGGAGAATATTTTTGTGCCAAATAAAGAGCATCACACAGGATAACATTGGAAATAACACTTTTTGGGTGGGAGGAGTTTTCCCTGGGGTCTTGGGGAAGGGGCTCTATCTGGGCAGGAGAGAAGAGCCCAAATTTAGGACACAGACAAGAGAAGGCAGATGGAGGGACCCAAAACCCCTTCTGGAAGAGGGACACCCCATGGTAACCTCGGAACTAGGCTTAGAGGCCCACAAGATTTGGATTTTCCTTCACAACAACCCTGCAAAGGAGAAAAAGGAGAAAGACTTTCAGCCCCTGAAAGATTACCCCCCTCCCGGTTCTGGGAAAATGCTGCAAGGGCCTTGGACCCCCTTGAAGGGATGTAGGTTAAATGATGGGAAGGAGGAGGGAGGGAGGGAAAGTGCCAAGGGCAGAGAAGCATAAAGGGACTGCTGAAGTGGGGAGCATCTGGGACCTGATCCAGAAATCCACCTCCCAGAACCCATTGTTAGAGCCTACCACACCTCAGTGTGATGCTTTAAATGACCATTTCGCAGATAAAATCTCTCACAGAAGAACCAACTTCGATACCAGCATAAGATTATAATAATAATAACAGATTTATTTCTAGGTTACAACAATAAAATACATTGAGATTACAATAAAATCCAAAAGAAATCAATCCCTATGCCCACCCCAATCCCAATACTAAAACTGGATTAAACAATGATAGTATAAAAACAGTAAAACAGTAAAAACATTCGATTAGAGGCTATAGGTGAGGTGTCCAGTGACTCTGTGAATAAGATCATACTGGATCATTTTGAATCTGTGAGTACCAAGGATGTGGACAAGCTCCTTGAAAGTGTGAAGAAGACAAATTGCCCTCTCGACCCTTGCCTTTCATGGCTGGTCATCCAAGGAGGAGATGCTTTGAGGACTCACCTGAGATATATCATAGATGCATCTCTTAGTTAAGGCTATTTTCCATCTTGCTTAAAAGAAGCGGTGATATGGCCTCTTCTGAAAAAGCCCTCCCTAGATCCCTTGGACATGAAGAATTACAGACCGGTCTCCCATCTTCCATTTCTAAACAAGGTGATTGAGAAGGCAGTTGCTCTTCAACACCAAGTAGTCTTGGAAGAATCAGATTATCTAGACCCATTTCAAACTGGCTTCAGGATGGGATACGGAGTCAAGATTGCTATGCTCACCTTAGATGATCTCCACTTGAGTATTGACAGGGGAAGTGTGACCCTGTTGATGCTTTTGGACCTCTCAGTGGCTTTTGATACTATTGACCATGACATCCTTCTGGAACGCCTGAGGGAATTGGGGATAGGGGCCAATGCATTGCAATGGTTCCGGTCCTATTTCTCAAGCAGATTCCAGATGGAGATGCTTGGGGACAGTTGCTCCTCTAAAAAGGAGCTTAAATCCAGCATTCCCCAGGGTGCCTTCCTATCCCCAATGCTATTCAACATCTACATGAAACCGCCAAGAGGGTTCATCCAGAGGCATTGGGCGGGTGCTATCAGTATGCTCATGACATCCAGAGATATCTCAGTGTCAACTAAAGAAGGCATCTCCCTCTGAATGAATGTCTTGAGGCAGCAATGGGCTGGATAAGGAAAGAAAAGAATGAAACTGAATCCAGATAAAACGGAGGTGCGTGTTGTTGGAGGTCCTAATCTGGGTATGGAGGTTTGTCAACCGGTCCTGGATGGAGTCACACTTCCCCTAAAGGACTGTGTTTGCAGTTTGGGGGTGCTCCTGAATCCATTGCTCCAGATGTCAGCTCAGATAGATGCGATGGCCAAGAATGCCTGTTATCATCTTTGACTGATACACCAACTGCGTCCCTTCCTGGAACCTGAAGACCTAAAAACTATGGTGCATGCGCTGGTAACCTCACATCTTGACTTCTGTAATGTGCTCTACATAGCGATACCCTTATATCAAGTCCGGAAACTTCAACTAATCCAAAATATGGCAGCCAGAGTGGTCACTGGAAGATCTAGAGGTGACCATATCACACCTATACTAACCTCTCTTCACTGGCTGCCCATTAATTTCCGGGGACAGTACAAGGTGATAGTTATAACCTTTAAAGCCCTTCATGGCTTGGGTCCAGCTTACTTACAGGATCCTCTTTTCCCATACAATCTGCCCCACATATTGAGGTCCTTTAGTAAAAGGTTACTGCAGCCAACCATAACAAGGCTCTCTGCAGTTACCCAGAGGACCTTCTCTTCGGCCGCTCCCAGTTTATGGAATGGCCTCCGGAAGAGGTCTGATATATCACCCGTCTTTAAGGCTTTAAAAATGCGATCAAGACGTATATCTTCCGGCAGATTAACCTTACAGCAATCTCCTATTATTTTAATAAATGGTTCAACAACTGTTCTAACTGCCTCTGCTCTATTTTTTTATAATTATTTTAATAATTGTTTAAGAATTTAATTGTATTTTAATGGGGAAGGGAGGAATTGGGAGAGTTTTGGATGCAACAATGATAAGTTGCTATTGTATTTTACTTATGCTTTTACTGTTAGCCTCTTTGATCTGTTTGGAGAAGCGCAATAATAATAATAATAATAATAATAATAATAATACAATGATTTGATAAATAAGCAAGGCAATATGATTAAATTAAAAACATTAGAGGAAATAAGAGAAGAAGGTAAACAATGGAATTGGCTTATTTTCAGGCAAATAAGAGAGAGGTTTTTGTTGGATATGAAAACATATGGAATAGAAATAATTAGTACAGAAATACTAGGAAATGTGCTTTCTATCAGGAAAGGTCCACTTGTGGGGAGATTGTATACAATCCTGTTAAAACATGAGATGGAATCTGAAGTGGTTAAAGAAAACATGGTTCAATGGCCAAGAAATCTAGGACACAATATTGAGATGGAAGAATGGGAGTTAACTTGGAAAAGGAGGATAAAATACAGAGTTTCCCAAGCCCTAAGGGAAAACTACTACAAAATATTTTTTTTTTGAATGGTATTTTAAACATGAAAACATTGGTTTTCTGACTGTCCAAGGCATTGAATTAATTGGGGGGAAGAGAGTTCAGTAAAAAGTTTGGGGTGGATTTAATGTTGCCCTGCCCTGACCTCTGTTACTTAAAGGATAAATTCTCAGTGGGGAGGAATAAGTAACTCTCTTTCCAAGACAGCCAGATGCGAACATGCTGCCCAACTCTAAAACACCATGGAAAGTGCATAGGCTTCTTCTGTACTTTGTCAGTTAGTTCCAGATCGTCCTCTGATTCTATGAGATCCATGTTTCTGTAGCCATGCCAGTAAGATCCCAGCGGCAAATGTGAGTCATCTTCCAATCCGCATTCAACATCCAAATGGGCTGCTTTGACTCCGTAGGTCAGAGAAAACCTGTCCATTTGAACAAAGAGTAGAAAGATGAGCTGGTGCCCCTTTTCCATATTGAGGCTTTTCTCCTAAGGCCAAGAACCTATTGCATAAAAGTGTCCCAGACTCACTTGGCTCCTTCCTCTGGGTCAGAAAGAATTGTCTGGTTCAGGATCTCCGTCTCTTCTTCATTTCGCATGATGCCTCTGTCATTCATCTTAAGGCCAGACAATTTTGTGGAGGGATCTTTCTTCTTTCCAAGTCCTTTGTCTGGAGAAGATTTTTTTTAAAGGATAAGAACAGTCTAACAAATAAATACAATTTTACCTCAGCAAATTAAGTGAAACCCAGGAGAAGCATCATAGGATATATCAGGAAGAACTCCCTTCATCATGTAAACTTTTAACAGGTTTGCTAATGGTCAAGTTGAAGGCAGTTCTTCCTTTGTCTGTGTTCAAAGGAGGTTTCTCATAGGCCACCTCCACCATAAAATTGTGGATGAAAAAGCCCACCAGCCTAAATGCCTAGGAAAGAAATTGAGGGCACCTTCCTGGTAGGAATTTTCTTGAACTGCCTCCCAAATAATATGTCTTCTGTGAAAGATTAGAAGCCTTGTGTTTTTCAGGAGCAAATCTGTGTCTAAGAATGGCCAAGAAAGAGGTCCATACATTTCTAAATGGGGTTGAGAAAGTGGAAGGAGACACAGTTTTCTCCTTCTCTCTTCTTGCTTGATCTTGGGGTCATTTGGTGGAGATGGGAAATTCAGGACAGACAAGAGCAAAACAAAAACCACATTTCACACAGTTCATGTAAACTTTGACAGACTGTGACTTCCATATTATTGGGCCATTGAATTTCCTCCAGGTTTTCATCCATGGGGCTGGAGCCCATTTCCAAAATAGAGTCAGCACCAGAGAGAGTTCAGACTAAAAGACAGAGCAGATTCACCAACCCACTAACATGGAAGTCTCCGTTCACTACTGTCTGTGTGATATAACTCCAAGCTATTGTCCTCCAATGTCCTATTTCCCTCCCAGTTAACATTTGTAGATTATCCTTTGCAGATCTTGGAGAACGAATTTCCAACCGAAGGAATAGCAGTATCCTTATTTTAGTGTCATGTGTTCTTTTTTAAGAAATGCTTTTGTTCAATCTTTATTTTGTATCCTAAGCCACCTTGAGACCCATCCATGGGAGAAAGGTGGGATGAAATGTAATAGATAACACAACCATACAGTTCAAAGAACGTACAATAGGAATGAATGAATAAGAAGGATGCTTTCAGGTGAGATCAACCAGTCCAACTTGTGATGCCTTCACAAAGCAGGAGTAGGTTCCACTGTAAGAAAGACAGTACTCAAAACACTAACATAAAATAGGAAACAGGCAAACTAACCCAGAGAAATGCTCTTGTCCTGAGGTCTCTCCTCCTTCTCTCAGCCTCAACTGACTCAACTCCCTCCTTGGCCAAGATTCTCAGTTCTTTCCAGGGAAACCAACCAAAGAAACACATTCTCCTTGGTTCCATCTGACCACTTCTCCATGAGTCCAATGACATGGGTTGCATTTCTCTTAATAGGATGATTTCAACTGCTTTTTAACATTTCACAGTCAGCTCTCAGTATCCACAGATTCTGCATCTTAATATATCCCCAAAAAGCCAACCTTGATTTTGCCATTTTATGTAAGGCTCATCATACTACAACCCCATTGTTTGTAATAGGACTTGAACATCCACGGATTTTGGTTACTGTTGGGAAATGTAGTTCTTTCTTGAGGATCGTTAGAAACTCAGGAAAGTAAGCAAGATTGTTTAATCTTACTAGCAGAGTTCACACAGCGGAATACGATGCAAGCAGGAAAATTCAACTAGCTCCACTTCTCTCTCCCAGCCCACGTGTCCCAAATAAAAACACAGTCACTTGGTTAAAAGTGAAAAAGAAATAAGTTTACTTACAAAATCATGTGTATGAAGAGATACACAGGTCTAGCTTCATGTTGCAAGAAATATCAGGTAAAAAGTAGTCTACATGCATCTCAGGAAAGGATGCTGCCTCAGCATCCTTTCATCAGCTCCGGACACAGGCAAAGAGATTAGTAGGTAAGTAGATAGTAATGGCGACTCATCCTTGCTTTCTTCTTCTTGGGACAAAAGGTTAGGTGTCCTCATGGGTAAACAGGAAATGAGGAGGGGCAATGAGGAGGGGTTCTTAGTAAGCAATAAAATACCATAGACATGCATTACTAGAAGGTCTCAGCATGCGAAGTTGCTATATCCCAACAGTTACTATGTGGGGTCCAGAAACCAAACCTCAGCAGATACTGAGGTCAATAAATAATCTTCAAATTCTTTTTATTTTCAGAATAAACAACCATACAATCAATAAAATTACAATTCAAACATACATCACACTTGTTCTTATTTTTGTTCTTATTATTACCATCTACATCTTTCTCCTTCCTACCTTCTTTATTCTTAAACCGCACGAGAAGACTAGATAGAATGGAGAGGCTGAGGGGAGAACTTCTATCTAAATAATAATAATAATAATAAAGTTTTTATTTATATCCCGCTCCTTCCTACGATCAGGGCGGCTTACAACAAGGTTAAAAACATCCATACATAAAACATTAAAATACAGTGTATCTAAAGCCATCTTACAACAATAAAAATAACAGGCAAAAAAGCCCCATAGCCCAACCTCTTGGCCACGGAAGAGGAGGGAGGCCCACAGGATTTTTATTCGGGGAATGCCTGTTGGAACAGGAAGGTCTTCAAGTCCTTCCTGAATTGGGCCAGGGTGGTAGTCGAGCGGAGCTCGGTGGGCAGCGTATTCCAAAGGGCTGGGGCAGCAATGGAAAATGTCCTCCGTGTAGTGGAGGATAATCTCGCCCCAGGCACCTTCAGTAATTGCTGCCCAGACGTTCTGAGGGTGCGAGGCGGAATGTACGGGGAGAGGCGGTCCTTTAGGTATCCTGGGCCCAAGCCATTTAGGGCTTTATAGGTAATTACCAACACCTTATACTGAGCCCGGAAGCGAAAGGGCAGCCAATGGAGATCTTTAAGTACCGGTGTTATATGGCTGGTCCTGGAAACGCCAGTGACCAGCCGGGCTGCCATGTTCTGCACCATTTGCAGCTTCCGAGTTTGGTATAAGGGTTGCCCCATGTAGAGTACATTGCAGAAGTCCAGTCTCGAGGTTACCAGAGCATGTACAACAGTTTCTAGGTCCCTCTGGGCCAGGTATGGGCGCAGCTGGCGAATAAGCCGAAGCTGATGACAGGTGCTCTTGACCGTCGCATTCACCTGAGCAGTCAGGTGAAGCGACGAGTCAAGAAGCACCCCCAGACTGCGCACGGAGTCCTTCACGGGGAGCGTGACCCCGTTCAGGACAGGTGGAATCACCGCCATTCCTGGACCAGGGGAACCTATCACTAGTACCTCCGTTTTCTCTGGATTCAGTTTGAGTCGGTTTTCCCTCATCCAGCCCATTACTGACTCTAGACAGGCCACGAGAGGAGAGACCCCATCCCCAGTCACTGCATCAGTCGGAGACATGGAGAAAATGATTTGGGTATCATCAGCGTACTGATAACCCCGCGCCCCATGTCTCCAGATGATCTCTCCCAGCGGTTTCATGTAAATGTTAAATAGCATGGGAGACAGAATGGCTCCTTGAGGGACCCCAGTTTTAAGGGCCCGCTCATCGGAGCACACGTCTCCCAGCTGCACCATCTGGGACCTCCTGGAGAGGTAGGACCGGAACCACTGGAGCGCAGTGCCCCCGATTCCCACCTCTGCCAGGCGTCCCAGAAGGATACCATGGTCTATGGTATCGAAAGCCGCTGAGATGTCCAAGAGCACCAACAAGGACACGCTTCCCCTGTCGATGCCCAGACGGAGATCATCGACCAAGGCGACCATGGCCGTCTCAACCCCGTAACCCGCCTGGAAGCCAGTTTGAAATGGATCCAGATAATCCGTTTCATCCAAGACCGCCTGAAGCTGGATTGCAACCGCCCTCTCGATCACCTTTCCCAGAAATGGTAGCAGCGAAACAGGCCGGTAATTGTTATGAACCAGGGGGGCGAGGGAGGGCTTTTTTAGAATAGGTTTTACTATGGCCAATTTCAATTGTGATGGAAATTGCCCATCCCTCAAGGATGTATTAACTATCCGGCGTAACAAGGTTGTTACCGCCGGTCCCCCCTGGGCCGCTAACCACGAGGGTATGCAGGGTAGCCGGGGTATTGGTATCAATAACTGTCGGTGACAGTGAAAAGCCCTAATCTGGAAAGGCCTGCTGAAAGAGATCCATTTTAACAGCCTTTTTAAAGGCTTCTAAGGTGGTGATGTGATGGATCTCTTCCGGCAGGTCATTCCAAAGCCTAGGAGTGGCAGAAGAAAAGGTCCTCTGGGTTGTTGCAGCCAATCTAGTCTTCTTAGGCTTTAGGAGGTTTTTTTCCAGTGCGGGAGGATTGTGTGGAAGAAGGTACTCCTGAAAGTAGTCAGGACCCAAGCCATGTAGGGCTTTAAAGGTTGCAACCAACACCTTGTATCTTGCCTGGAAACTAATGGGCAGCCAGTGGAGGGATTTAAGAACCGGTGTAATGTGGGCGGTTCTAGAAACTACAAACTACAAATTCCATGATTTCACAGGATGTTGCTATAAAACTTAAACTAGAACCAGTGTTCCATGCAATGTAGCTTTCTAGAGCACTTGTCCTCATTCTATAGGAAGGGCAATGGGTCCTTACCCACAGAGGACACATTTTCATAGGCTTCCATCGTCACCTCGTTGTACATAAATTTCTGCTTTGGACTCAAGAGTGGCCAATCCTCCTCTGTGAAGAACATTGCCACATCTCAAAAAGTAATCTGCAATAGAAAATAGCCTTCGCTGAAAGACAGAGGATTGTAAGTAACACCCCCATTGCATCCTAGTCAGTCAAATTCCCAATGGCTCCACCACAAAAAAGGAGGTCTGGACACTAACCTGTCCGGAGGTCTTCTTTCCTCCAGTTCCTTCCACAAAGGAGGAATTGAGGGTCCTTTCACTTCTCTCCCTTCCTTTGGAAGCCATCTTGGTTCTTTCCACACCTGCAGAAAATAAAAAGTGATTTTATACGCACACATTTATGCAATCTTTCACGGACCACTGAAAATACAATTCAATAGCTCAAAGGGAAAATCAAACCCGAACCTTCCCTAAAATTCAAAATAAATCGTTGGAAAGCAAGATATAAATTAGTGATGATATTATTATTATTATTATTATTATTATTATTATTATTATTACTATTATTAGTCTCGCCTCCAAACCCTCAGAGAGAGAATCTTGTGAATGCTGGAAGACTAAGATAGTTCACTGGGCCTTTTGGGGCGTAGAGACCAGCATCCTTAGCCGGCATGAGGGAGAAGATGGCATCTTCATGGCGCATTCCCTGACTCTTCCCGCATGCCAGTGTGACACTGCACATTGCACCACATGGCAGGTGACGTCACGGCATTTCTCTGGTGCTACATTCACATGACGCAGTGCCAAAGGAGTGCGGAAATGCCACACCGTTGGTGGATATGGCACTTTTTCCCCAGTGCAGAAAGGAGCTCCTTTTTGTACTACAGAAAGGCCATATCAGGGCGACAGCGTAGCCTTATTTATCATAGACAACAACAACAACCCAATAACAACAACCATAGTAACTGCAATATTTAAATGTCTATATTTAATGTTTCCCATTGCCTTCCCCTAAGGCTGAGAGTGTGTGACTTGCCCAGTCACCCAGAGAGTTTCTATGTTGGAGGTGGGATTCAAACCCTGATCTCCAGAGTTGTAGTTCCACTATGCTCAAACCACTAGGCTACATGGCTCCTACAACATGGACATTGTTTCACTGGGCCATTGTATGTCATGGACTTGGCCCAGCTTCCTCATCCATGGAGGTCATTTTAGAGGCCCCCTTCTCCTCCTCCATTTCCAGGCCCAGCTCCTTCTGCATACCCTCCAACTCTCCCAGTTTGGCAAGGACCCTCCCCTGGTTCATCCTCTGCCCTCCCACCTTTTCAGCTGCTCTTCAAAGGCCACAGTTTCCTCCTCCTCCTGCCATTTCTCCCCTTCTCTTGAGCTCACTGCCATTGCTGCAAACTGAGTCCAAAGGGCAAAAGGAGTCTGCCCTCCATGAAGACAGCCAAGGAGAAAGGAGAAGAGGGGCCCTTCCCAGAGGCTCAGGCAAAAGCAAACATCTGCAGCCTCTCCTAGTTTGCCTCTCCTTCCTCAGAAAGAACCTTGCAATCTTGATCATATTCTGAGGATCCTTGGTCCCAGCCTCCCTTTGATTCTCTTGGATCCCTCTCCAAAATCTCATGGCCCCACAGAGACTCCCAAGAGAGGAGAGGAGGCCTGGCAGCCGGAGAAGAGGGGAGGAGGAGGGGGGGCTTCCTTGCTTCAAGCACCCAAAGCTGCCTCCCTACAGAAGACCCTCCAGACCCCCATCTTTGGCTCCAAAATGGGGGCTCTTCCCTCTCAGCCATCCTTCTCACAAAGGAACCAAATTCAGGGGTCCCCCATCTCCATCTCTAGGCCCCCACCTTCCTTCCCTGTCAAAGAAACCAAGAAAGAGCCCTTCTTCTTCCTAATCAGCCAACGGTCAAAGCCTTCAGCCTTCTAGAACCCTATTCAGGATCCAAGCCAACCGCCAGCCTTTCCCAGAATTCCATGCTCTCCCTCCTCCCAGCGGAGGAGACCGGGAGATGGAGCAATAGGTGCAAACTCCAGGGAAAGAGAGTTTATTGTATTAAACTTGTAAATTCAGTTGTGTCCCTTTATTAGGGAGAATGGGATATTATTATTATTATTATCAACAACAATTATGATAATCAGTTTCTTGTTCCCAAAACCACAGAGTCTTGTGAAATCTCAAAGACTGTGTTTATCACATGGAGGTTTTTGCAGCTCTTTGCAGCTCAGATCCAAAGCCACTGCGGGTCCAACGATGCGAATCCAAGTGACATTTTGTGTTATCACACGCAATTCCTTTCTATGGGGGCTCCTTCCATGGGGCTTCCGCAGTGATTCCAAAGTGACCCCTCATTTTGGTGAAATCGGTAACAAGCGAATTCACAGAAATCACTTTCAAGCTCACTCCGATTCCACTCCAAATTTGTCTGGTGTGGAATGCAGCTTTGCTTCTGCTCTGTTTCACCACCGCAAACCACCCCCCCCCAGGTTGCAAATTTCCCATGATGCAGCACTGCAATTCACCCCATTTCCTTCCGGTGGTCCTTTCGCTTTCAGGGCAACCAAGGGGGGAATAGGCAGCCAATGGGAGCGGAGGAAGGTCCAGGTAAAAGGAAGGAGGCCACGCCCCTCAGGAATGGGGAGCCAATCGGAAAATCACATTAGTCCCCATAGACTTCGTTTTTATCAATCAAGAACATTCCTAATACAATGCCGCCCTCTTGTGGATACTCAGGGCACTGCATTCTCCTTGGGCTTCTCACCAAGTTCTATCCTGGAGCGCCATCTGGTGGCCACTCTCGGCAATTCACTAATAGCAGTTAAACAAATTAAATAGTATATAAAACAAAAACATGAAACAAGCTAGACAAGGAAACTGTTACATGGATTTGTAATTGGTTGACTGGCCGAACCCAAAGGGTGCTCAACAATGACTCCTTTTCATCCTGGAGAGAAGTGACCAGTGGGTTGTCCAGTGGGGTTCTGTCCGGGGCCCAGTGCTATTCAACATCTTTATCAATGACTTGGACAACAGAATTGGGGCCATACTTATCAAATCTGCAGAAGATACCAAATTAAGAGGAGTAGCTAATACCCCAGATGACAGGATCAAAATTCAAAATGACCTGAATAGACTAGGAAGCTGGTCCAAAGCTAACAAAATGAAATTCAACACAGAGAAATGTAAGGTACTGCACTGAGAGTGGAAAAATGAAATGCACAGATATAGGATGGGGTCACCTGGATGAACAAGACTACAACTAATTGGTAGAAAGCAGGATAAGCAAAACTGATCGCCTATACCTTGAAATGGTTCCATTGAAAATTGTAATTCAGACTAGCCACCATCTACTAAGTCTGTTTCTCCAAATATCGATATTATCTCTGTTGTTGTATATGACGACGGGAGAAGTTCGGGAAGGGAAGGGAGCTGACACTATGGACAAAGAGAATGTTAACGGGATGGACTGCAGCAGCATTATGCCAATTAGTAATATGTGGGGCAATGGGAGATATAGCGTTAACAGGACAAGGATGAAACATAGAGGAAGACGAGATCGATGCTTAATATCTATCTCGTTGTCCGCTCGTCCTGTTAGCCCAAAAGAACCGTGGGTCGACCCAACCATACCACAAACCCTCACACTGCTCCTTTGCAATGCCAGGTCGGTTAAAAACAAATCTCATATAATATACGATCTGCTAGAGGATGAAAAAGCCGACCTGGCTTGCTTTACAAAGACCTGGCTGGGAGATGACAGTAGTGTGACCTGTGCCAAGGCCCTCCCAGCTGGGTTTACTGTTAAGGAACAGGTGAGGGAGAGTGGGCGAGGGGGAGGAGTTGCTCTGGTCCATAGATGTGCCATCACCTTGACTAGGAAACCTATCCGGAAGACTGACCACATTGAGTGTATTTACCTGACTTTGAAGACTAGGGACAGTCTGGGGATTCTGTTGGTCTACTGTCCACTCCGTAGCCTAACAGACTCCCTGGCCGAGATGATGCAGCTGGTCTCGGAACTGGTGTTGGAGTCTCCCAGGCTCCTCAACATCCCTTTCGAGGCCAGGAGGAGGAGAAGGGGGCTTCTAAAATGACCTCCATGGATGAGGAAGCTGGGCCAAGTCCATGACACACAATGGCCCAGTGAAACAATGTCCATTTTGTAGGAGACAGTGTGGCCTAGTGGTTTTAGCATAGTGGAACTACGACTCTGGAGATCAGGGTTCGAATCCCAGCTCCAACATAGAAACTCACTGAGTGACTGGGCTAGTATCGGGGGCACTGTGTTGCAGTGGTTCAGATCCTATCTCTCGGGCAGATTCCAGATGGTGATGCTGGGAGACAGTTGCTCTCGTAAGCGGGAGCTGACATCAGGCGTCCCTCAAGGCGCCATTCTGTCTCCTATGCTGTTTAATATTTACATGAAGCCGCTGGGAGAGATCATCCGGAGACACGGGGTGCAGGGTTATCAGTATGCTGATGACACCCAACTCCATTTCTCCGTGTCCCCGACTGCTGCAGTGACCAAGGATGGCGTCTCTCCTCTAAATGCCTGTCTTGAGTCGGTAATGGGCTGGATGAATCAGGGTGAATCCAGAGAAAACAGAGGTACTTGCGATAGGAACTCCTGGGCCGGGTGGGGAGATTTGTCAATCTGTCCTGGATGGGGTCACACTTCCCCTAAAGGACGAAGTCCACAGTTTGGGAGTGCTCCTGGACTCGTCCCTACAGTTAACATCGCATGTGGAGGCGGTGGCCAGGAGTGCTTGGTACCAACCTCGGTTGATACGCCAGCTGCGCCCCTACCTGGCTCGGAAAGACCTTGAAATAGTGGTGCATGCACTGGTAACCTCTCGTTTAGATTTCTGTAATGCGCTCTACATGGGGCTACCTTTGTACCAAGTTCGGAAGCTTCAGTTAATCCAAAATGCTGCAGCCAGATTGATCACGGGAACATCGAGATCAGATCATATTACACCAATACTAAAATCTTTACACTGGCTACCGATTAGCTTCTGGGCGCAATACAAAGTGTTGGTTGTCACCTTTAAAGCCCTACATGGCTTGGGCCCGAGTAACTTAAGGGAACGCCTCTCCCTACACAATCCGCCCCACACTCTCAAAACCTCAGGGAAGAAACTGTGAGGCTGAGACAGTGGCACCTTTGCTTTCTGAGAGTTCAATGAAAACAGACTTTGTTTCAGGCAAACTGTGGGGGCCCCACTGTTCTCTATGGGGAGAAGGAGGACATCACTGATGGGGTGAGGGCAACCATAGTCCCATCAGAGGGCAACTGTTGGGGAAGAACCTTCTAGAAGATGGCTAGTGAGAGAGGAAGGAGGCTGGAGGGAGAGCAAGGCCTGGGCCTAGGATAGGCCTCTCTCTCAGTCAGGAGCCAGATTTAGGGCATCTTTGGCTGACATGATGGCTGTCATTTTGGAGCTGGTCCTTGGAGCCTGTGCTCTTGCCTTAACTCTTCTAGTGCATTGGGTTCTGTGGCAGAAACTCTTATCTTTATCAGGACTGATGAAGGTTGGACCAAGCCTAGGACTGCAGTCCTGGTGCCATTTTCTGGGAGCTGAATCCCAGTGAACTCTGGTTGAGAAATAATGATGAAGGGGATCCTAACTATCATGATGATAACAATAATAAGTCTCTTCCCTTCAAAACCACAAATCCTTGTGGAAGTTCAAAGACTAACAGAGGTCCCAGTCACACGGCGGAAATAACCCACTTTGAGATTGCTTTAACTGCCTTTGCTCAATGCTAGAGAATCCTGGGGATTGTTGTTTATTGTGGCCCCAGAGCTCTCTGACAGAGAAGGCTAAATGTCTCACAAAACTACAGATCCCAGAATTCCCTAGCATTGACCCAGAGCAGTTAAAGCTGTCCCAAACTGGATTATTTATTCAGTGTGTTTTGGATCTCTGTTAGTCTTTGGGTTTTCACAAGGCTCTATTGTTTTGTGGACAAGAGACATCATCATCATCATCATCATCATCATCATCATCATCATCATCATCATTATTATTATGCCATTATTCCCCCCCAATAAAGGTACACAACTAAGTTTAGAAATTTAAAAAAATATAATTAAACATATGAAAATAGACATTAAAATAGAATTAAAAAGAATTAAACAAATGTAGCTCTCCCTCTGGAAGTGGAAGCAAAGGGACCTGGGAGGGACATGAAATGGGAAGGAGGGAAAGGGGGAAATTTTGAGGGGGATCTCTTCTCCTGGAGTTTGCACCCATTGCTCCGTCTCCCGGTCTCCTCCGCTGGGAGGAAGGGAGAGTGTGGAATTCTGGGAGAGGCTGGCAGTTGGCTTGGAGCCTGAATAGGGTTCTAGAAGGCGGGTGGGTTTGAACATTGGCTGGTTAGGAAAAAGGGCTCCTTCTGGACTCTAAAATTAACAGGGGGCAGCTGGAATATTTGGTACAGTGGAAGCATTTTCCAATTGACCTGGCTGAGTGGGTGAAGGCTGCACATGTCAATGCAGATAGATTGGTACAAGAGCTCCATGTGGCCCATCCAGACAAACCGGGGGGGGGGGGGATAAACCTTTGGGGAGAGCAGACTGTCAGAACCTGTTATTAAGATCAGTTATAAGGGTATATC
>JACSCI010000626.1:0-28968 GCA_016801065.1 Sceloporus tristichus | reverse complement strand
AGGGTGTGTGATATCCTCCGAGGCTGAGAGAGTGTGACTTTCCCAAGGTCACCCAGTTGGTTTCCATGGATGAGAAGGGATTTGAAGTCTGCACTCCAGGGCCAAACACTCACACCACTACACCACAATTAAACAGTCTTCAAGAAGCTGCTCTGGAACATAGACATTTCAAAGGAAGGAAGATTTGACTCAATCAGAATAAAAACTCATTGGAATGGCAAAAAAAGAAGCAAATGAATTGGAATGTATTCATGAATCCCAGTCCATTAACAGAAGAATGAACAGAGACAGCAACTTCTTGGAATATTAAACATATTAACGTATGGAAGTTAATCACAGGTACACATGTAATGAAAATTTTGAAATAAATATATTTAGATAAGCAGATTTTATTGCTTTCCCATGTGAGATCTACAGAGCCAGCTGCTTCAGAAATATGCACCACCTTACACAACTATTTGCATGTTTATGGCCAGGGTCATGACCCACACTTTTCTCTATGGTATTACACTCTGATCCCACATCCACAACTATGCAACAATGTTAATATATTGGTATCCCATAAGTGTATATGAAGGAGTGGAATGAAATTCATGAAAGATCATGCCAAAATAAATCAGGTGCTGCTTTATAGGATGTCCTATGTCCTTTTTATTAAGGAAGCAGATGACTATGCTCAGCACTTTTCAATGTATTTATTGGGAGTAAAAGGAACTAAATTCACTGTGCTTTCACACAAAGGTTCACTGCTGGCAAGGAGCTGGATAGCCTTGCTGTTAATTGACAACTACTGCAAACCATCCATAGACATACTGTACTAGTAGACTCCAATGTTTCCCCTTTCAATGCACAGATATTGGTGTGGGGTTTTTTTGCGGGGGGGGGGGGTCATTTATATATAATTTATCTGATTTATATTGTGATTCTGTGATGTGATCAGAATAAGTTATTTGTCTTCTTATCTTGTTCATAGCCATGGTAAATTGCAGAGGGTTTTTTCTTCTTTTCTCTACCTGTCAGTGACATGGAATCAGGCATTCGATGTACGAATTTTCTTCTGCAACAGACTTGAAGGGACTTTAATGGATTCTGTGTATTCCGTGTTCCATTTTAATAAGATATGAAAAGTAACTTTGCTACCATTGATGCCTGCAAAGAGAAAAACGAATTAGAAGCAAGACTTTTAAAATTTTAAGGACGTTTTCTTTTCATCTATAGGCAGAGCTTCAGATTCTACCATTCCTCTTTCACATGTGTATACAGTGACAGTTTCAACCATTTTCTAATGCCAATATTTTATTCATTCACATATTTTCATTTATGAATCTTTTGCTTGGCTCTTTATTATTTTATGCTGGGGTATTTAGATTAAATATTTAAAATGACAGTGATCAAGGTTAGACAGCATTGACCTTGGTAACAGCTTGAAAAAAAGCTTTCACTTCAGAGATACCAAGATAATATGCAATTGAAATATTACACCATTGCTGATAGTAAACCAGCCCTTGTTTTCTTAACAGATCACTGTGTTGCACAAAGCAGTATTGCACACCACAAGTGCATTGTATTTTAGTACTTTATTGCTCATAAACTGAGGGTACCATATAATTTAAAAATCTTTTTAGCTGCATTTTGAAACATTTCAGAGGGAGAGGATGTATAACATATACCCAACAGCTTGTTGCTAGGCAACTTGAAGAGTTATGAATTTAGCACCATAATGCCTGTCTATTTTCCCTGATTGTATTAGCTTAATAAACAGATTAAAGTGCATTTGTATTGATGCAACTGTTGCCAAGGCCAGGACTGTTGCCCCCAGCAACTGTTCCATCCTGCATCTCAGAGTCCAGAAAAGATCACAAGAGCCAGGAAGTTCTTTTCACCTCAGTGTATTTATTGACAACAGTCTGTAGTTAGTTATCCAAAGGCATTTAGCCTTTGACCCAAAGATTTCTACACCATTCATTTGCATCACCTCCTGACAGACGCTCTTGGTCTGGCTCAGTATTACTCTTGACTTATTCTTTCTAGTCAGGATCACAAAAGGGCTCTCCGACCTAATCACCAGTTACACTTTACTAAACTATCCTTCTTCAGTACTTGCTCTAATATGTGGAAGCACATCAACCTTCCTGAATCTATGTTTTAGCAAAGGAAGTAGTGTACAAATAAATAAGATTATGGTGATGATGACGACTATGACTTAGAGATTTGCTGTGCATTGATATACCTCCGGCAAAGAACTTAGATGTTCAACAGCTCTTAGTGCTATGTATATTTGTCAAGCGGGCTAAACCTATTGGAGGAACATTCAAAACTATACTTCTTTCCCCTCACCCTTGTGGCCATCTGCCATGCTTCCAAGGGTTTTCTAGTTCTCCAGAGCTGGCTTTTGGAATGCACAGGTGGGGTTTCACTGATTTCTGCTGGTCGAGCAGAATATCTACCAATGAACTCTGCTTACTGTTCTATTCTGGGTTGCAAAACAGAGATACCTGTGAGCAAGGGAAAGATCTTACCTCTACTTAGGATATTAGAGTGTGCACACACACTGCCAGGAAAGAAAAGGAAATGAATCACCAAAGCAATATTTGCTTATGATAATGTATATCTATATGTATCTATACATTATATATTACTTGCATATGCTAATATATATCTATGAATGGAAATGTATAAATAATTGCTATGGCATAAATCAAAGGTGAGCAACTGCAAAGGGTGGGGAGCTTCCATTGACCTCCCAATTGGACCATAGAGGGCCATACATCTCACTATGCCCCTCACCTTTGAAAACCATTTGGTTCCAAAGTTGCCAACAGCACCACTGAACCCTCTGGGTGCACTATTGGGCATTTGGCACAATTAGAGCTCTTCGTTCATTTTTTAAAGCCTTTAGGAGCCTGTTTTCAAAATAATAATAATAATAATAATAATAATAATAATAATAATGGGTTGTGGAGGGGGAGGCTGTTCAGGAGAAGACACTCACATGCATGAGTACTGCTTCTACTCTGGAACTGGAATTAGGAGGAAAATGCCTAATTTTCCCATGGGGCAAGGATAGGTTTTTGGAGGAAGCATAGGATTAGGCTAAGGAAGGAAGGGCCTAGAATAAAAAAGAAAAGAAAAAAGATTACCTGAGGAGGAGAGCTAAGCCAATATTGAATGGTGTGTTCCTCTCTCATGAGTTCCTCACACAGAAAATAGAAGCTCTTTGTGGGTGACTGTGGCAAGTTTTGCTGCTATTGTTACTCCAAGAAAGCTCCCAGAAAAACCAAATTAAAGGGCACTTTTAAAATAGTGGAGAAAGAAAGGAAGAGGAAAATATTTACCCTAAATTTTATCCTATGTTGAACCTGTCAGGATTAGGAAATGGTCTTCCTTCCACCATAGATTTGTGCCCCCCATCCCACTTGCATAGAACTTTACTGTCCAGAGAAGTCAACACAATATGAATGATGTTCATAACACTATTCTTTTCTTCCAAACTCTAGATCCCGTGGTCATAAAACCCCGCAGATAACAAAAAATAAGTGTTTATTTAGGGAACATATCAGTAACTTATGGAATGAACTTCCATAATGGTGGTCACTATCTTAGATGACATCCTTCTATGACCAGGAGGCAGGATTATCAGCCATGGTAGCCTAACATGTGAATTTCTTCAACAACATGGTAGCCTAACATGTGAATTTCTTCAACAACAGACAATACACCCTTGATCCTAGGGATAATTATCAAAAGAGAGCTGCTTATGCATCATACTCATCTTGTCCACCACTTTTCCTAGTGGCATATAGATAATGAGTTCTAAATAAGAAGTACTCTGGCTTACTTTGGTCTTCAAGGCCATTATTTTACGAAAAGAAGGAGGGTGGGAAGGAGGTCATGCAATTATCCTGTAATTATGCTATTATTTTCAGAGACAGCAAGCAGCATTTTTTTTTTTGCTACTGTTCAAAATCTTTGTAGGAAACAGTTAATATACTTTTAATTAAAAGCTAGATTATTTTTTCTAATAAATATTTATCAGCAGTATTTGTTATTGAAAATATCTTCAAAAAGAAGAGTTTAAGGACTTCAAACCCATATAAAGTTCTTTGATCAATTTTTTAAAAGCTTCATTTGTTTTTGAAAATGTGTAGCTGGCGGATCGAATTTTATAAACAAGCCAGATGCTGAATTCTCCTTTCTAGTTTCATTTCAGTTAAAACAATGTTTCCCATAAAGTCAGTAGATAATTGGGTCTTGTAAGATTACCTTTATCCCAGAGTAATTCCTTTCTACCCTGAGACTATGTTGAGCCATAATTTGCATGTGGAGGATGTGATTCAAGCTGCATGTTGATATTATCCCAATTATAATCTGATGCATCAAAGACCTTTAAAATGAAAACACATGATTACAAAACTGAAATACAAGAAATCAATACCTCCTGTAATGAAACAGGTGCTTGCAACATCTCCACAGTGATGGTAGCTTAAAATAAGTGTACAAAATGCCCCTCCTGCTATTTTTGTTACTATTCCACGAGAATGACATTTGCACATGGATTAATCTTCCACATGCCATCTTCTAAGCTGGCAGGGGAAAAAACACTAGCGCTGGGTCAGATGAAAAAAATGGCTCCAGTAAGCTTTTCTCTGAGACACATAATTCTTCTCCAAATCAACAGATTTCCCTTTGATATCCAAATTGTTTTCAATGCTTTCCCACAATTAGCCTCTTTAGTTCTTCCCCAATTTTCTCCTGGTGCATGCCTGTCCAGGGTTAGTCTGTTTTTTCTCATCTACAGTTCCTGATGCTGTCTTCATAAGTGCTCAGCTTTTCAGATTCTAATTTCCTGCCTAAGAGGTTGCTGAAATAAAATCCTTCTCTCTCCAGGGTCATTGTATTAAACTCTAGCATGCCTAAATCTCTGTTTATTGGAGCATGTTCTCCAAACCATTCAGGGAAATCACCAGGATGATGTTCATTATGAGCCCTGTTATTGCACGACACAACAAACCTAATTAAATAAAGGAAGCTGACATGAATAAAAGACTCATCCAGGCTTTATTTGAAACTGTACTTGTCTGCATAATAGCACTTCAGTATGAATGCAACCTATGCAATGCTGCACATGTTTGAATTGAACACAAATACTGTATCTGTCTTACAAACCATGAGCGTACCCAACCCCCCCAAAAATCATTATTGATTTCAATATTTCTTACAGAATGCCACCGTAACATCATGGCAACATTGAGAGTAAAAAAGCATGAACTCACATATTAAGTAATCAATGGAAGGGGGCACTGGGCAGTCATGTAGTCCCTGGGGTATTTTTGACCATATTTCTAAGATCAATGTACGTAAGCCTTTTGCTTTCTTCCTGACTCCTGAAGTTACTTCCTCCTTTCCCCAAGAAGATAGTCTTTGTTCCACTGTTGTTGCCGTTAACCTCCTTCTATGCATAGGAGTCTGCTTTAGGGGTCCTGGAATCAAGTGTAGTTTAGTTCTTTGGTTTACTTATTTTCTTATTCTGAAGATGAATTTCATGAGATGATAATTTTTTCTTTTCCCCTTATTAGAATATCCAGAGTACTGGTAGTTGTTCTTGCTTCAGCTCACACTGCATTACCACACTGCAGTCTGCTAGCACAGATACAAAATAGTCTTACAGAGAAAGCATGTACTTTCTGAATATTGTCTTTCTTTTGATTGCATTATCTGACTTTACATGATACATTAGTCCATGCAACAGGTTCTTTGGGGACACTACTTTGCACCTATGTAAGGGACAGATGAGCACTCCTTTTTGTCAGAAATCTAACAAGTCCATACATCTATAGACATGCTTTCAGCTTCTACCTCCTGCTCACCCACCAAAAATATATATTTTTAATAATCCACAAAATATATTGGCTATTGCCAAATGTGTGCAGTTAGCTAAAAACCCCAAAGGCACCAGATCCCATCTGATCTTGGAAGTTAATCAGGATCAACTCTGGTTGTATGGAAGATTGCCAATAATACCAGGTGTCATAGGCTACTGTATATTTCAGAGGATGGAACTGGCAAACCCACCTCTGAGTATTCCATGCCTAAGAAAACCCTGTGAAATACATGGGGTTGCTGTACGTTGACAAGCGACTTTAAGGCACACGTACACACACAGAGTTAAATGCTCCAGCATGCCACTTTCTTTTTGTGGTGGTGGGCTCATGTGCTCCCTTGAGTTGATAGACCATGTTGAGAATAACATTTCAACTGAAAACCTGTCTCATAAGTCAAAGGCTTTTGATGAGGAGCCAGGCTAAATGAGTCAAACATCTCAGTGCAGTGGGGGAACACTACTTATCAGAAGCAGAAGTGGGAATAACAGCAGTAGTAAAAAGAAGACAGTAAGAAAAGAGGAAGACACATCAAGGAAACTACACTCCTGTTCAGACCGGCCATTAAGGCCGACCTGGGGACAGAGTCGGGCATCGTTCCAGATGATGCATGCCCCGACTCTGCCCCCCAGAGTGCCATGATGACATATGCCACTCCACATGGTGCACGGCATAATGGTGCTCCTCCGGCACTGTGTCCATATGATGCAGCACCAAAGGAGCATAGTATAGCCATGGCACTGTGACTATGGCACTCTTTCCAGGGCACAACAAAGAGCCGCCTTTTGCGGATCCTTTTTCCATCCTGGAAAGGCCAGATCAGGGCAGCGGCAACCAGCTGAAAAAGTGCAGCTCTTCTGGGCTGTCTGAATAGCCCCTGCATGCCTGAGTTTGCAGAACCTGAGCAGGCTGTTGATGTTTTGGGGGACTCTCATTCTAGAGGCAACATAAGTGAAAGCCATCCTGAGGGCACACAACAATGTTTGGTATCTTCACCAAATTTTAACTGCTTGGTCAGGACATGAGAGATTGCCTTCTTGATAGTTTCTCCCAGGTTGAGGGATTCTCTCCCATGGAAAGAATGGCTGGCCCCCTTGCTTCTTTATTTCCTCAGGCAAACAAAGACTTATTTATTCAGGCAGGGCTTTGGTTCATAATTCCAGTGGAAGAAGAGGCTTTTATAATGGGACCACACTTTTATCATTTGTATTATTTTAAAATGTGTTTTAAACTTTTTAATTTTGTGTTTTGAAATAGAAATGTTTATTTATTTGTTTGTTTGTTTTAAAAATACTTTTTTGTAGCTGTGCCTTGATTTTAATGAGTTGTAAGCCACGTTGGGTTCTGTGCAAGGAGAAAGGAAAGATATAAATTAAACGAACAAAGAACAGCCAAATGTGCAATGCAATTGTATCTATTCAGGCTCATTGAACAGGGAATCAAGTTTGACAACATTTCTCATACTACCATATGCACCCAATAAAGTGGGAGAGGGGAAGCAAAACAAATCCTATCAGTAGGGCCAGACTGGGACCCAGGAGCCATCAGCTATAGGACAAACTCAGAAGAGAAATCAAAACAATACCAGCTGCCACTTATTGTTCCAAGCTAAAACCACTCAAACATATCACTAGTGATTGACAGCTGATCCTGGACAATAAAACTTCCCTTTCATTGGCCTTGGAAGGTTGCCTATACTTGACAACAGAGAACAATACATACTAACGAGAAACAGTAGATCTCATAGGGGAGACAAAGGAAACTGACTCAAATGCCAACTTGGCCTAATTTCTATTGTTAGTCCAAACTATAGTAGATCCATTGAATACATGGAATTTATTTATATGTTGACTTACCATTCCACATTTGATTCAATGGCTTGGTACACATGGCACTAAAATGCTGTGCTTGCGCCATGCTAGGATTATGGCAACCGCATGGTCCCTAACCCTAGCATGTAATGGTGGCGTGATAATGGTGGTGCCCTGTGCACACAGGTGCCGCCCTTATGACATCACAGCCACACCGCATCCAAATGGCACGGTGCAGGCATGACATCTTTGTGCCACCCCAGGCCACTTAGGGCAGCCTAGGCACAGTGTGCGAAGGAGCTCTGAAACGAAGCTCCTTTTGTGGGTGCGCCTTGTTCCCACAGCCACGAAATAGCTCTGGCTCCCGGGGGTGTTCAGGGGCACGAAGCCCCAAGGACACTCCTTTTCCAGGCCACGGAGAAGCGCCAGATTGTGGCCTCTGGGCTGCCAGTATGGTTGCCCTGGCCCCAATCCTCTGGGGAAAGGGGCGGTCTGTACTGCACCAAAGGGTCTATTCTAGTAGGGAATAGCTAATAGGGTCCAGACCATTGCCTCTGTGTCTACTAGGCCAATACTACTGTAAGACCTAATAATAATAATATCAAGTATTCATAACCGTTCCTTTCCTTTGTCAATAGTGCATTACTGCACTTTACACAGGATGAGCAGGCCACCCTCTATGTAAAATGATAGATATGTAAAAGGACAAATGTTATATTAGAAACAGAAACATTAAAAAATAGTCAGGGGATTCTTCAGACTTCATCAGTCATGGAGTTCTTGAACAAAGAAAATGAAAAGACAGATTGCAAAGTGAAATTGCTAAACAACGAAACAGAAATCAGTAGAAGAGATCCAGTTCCATCTTCTGTAGTCTGAGGATTATTATTTGTCGATGCTGCTGCTATTGCTCTTTTATCATCACCACCACCATACTGTGGCCTGAATCCTATTAGTGAGTCCCAAGTAGAGTGTTCAATCAATAGTTCAATTGTCAACATGTAAGTAAGTATCACTGATTCAATGGTTCTACTGTAATTGGGAGTAGCAACAGGATTCAGGCATACATGTTCACAGCTGATCAGCGTGATGACTTCTGTGCTATCACTCAGCAACTATTTTGTGAATGGCTATTGTTAATAAAAATTATTCTTATTTTCATTCATTCATTCATTTAATTTATTATGTCAAATAGCCAGCATATTCTTATATGTACTTTTTGAATTTTATTTCCAACTAACCTCACAGTTAACAGCCTACCCATTTCCCCAAGGCATGTGAACTTAAAGCTGTCAATTGGAAATTAACTCTCTGTTCATTTCAAGAAGCATGCAGTGTCCATGAATGCTCTGCCAGTAAGCTTTTGTGGACTAATTCTTGTTTTTTTCATTAGTATTGCTGAAATTCAAACAAAGAAAGCACATTAGGTTCACATGTGCATGCACATCACTGATTTACCTGCACTTAATTCCTTTCGTTTGTTGTAAGTGGGAAACAACCTGAAGGCACACAACAACTACAAAATTACTAATGCACCTGATGTTTGGTAGCTGAATATGTCAGCAAACCTCATTGAAAATCACTGCATTCCTTATTTATCTCACCCAGATCTGTGCTTTTCAACTTACCAATTCACCATTCCACCTTATTGATAAGTGTGATGACTAGTAAATTTTAAATTAAATAGTAAAAGATTTAGCCATGTTTAAAGTCAATGTCTCCAATATATTTTATGATCAAGTGTCTGGGAAAAAAGCCTTTGGTTTGAAAGAAAGGTAGAAAGGGAACTATATTTTAAAGAAAAAAGTATAATATGAATGTTCATATAAAGCACTGAGTTTTCAATAACTGTTGATAAGAATTGTGCAATTATTTCAAGTCCTGAAAGGGTGTCTGCATGTGGCCTTGGATTCTGTAGTGTTCATAGCAGAGTTTTGAAATTGTTAATTAATTCACTACCTTATTGATCCATTGGGTGGCTCCCCTAATCTGCCTTCAACAAATCCTACACTTTAACAAGTTAATTATTTTCAGGTCATTGGAATTTCTTGGTGTGGATGGCTCTTGTTCCACAGATTCAGCAAGTCAGGAAGAAAAGAAGGTTTCAGGAGAAGGATTAGGATTGGAAGAAATGCCTCATATGCCTTTCTTGGCTGGCAAATTAATCCACCTACAGTATTTTGGCAATGTTAGAGAAAGCTCGAAAAAGCTTTGGCAGCCCAGAAGTGAAGAAGACCTGGCAAGCAACTGAAGAGCTGGATTTGGGGTAACTGAAAATGAATGGAAATGGTGGGGGGAAGGCAGATCCTGGCCTTGAATGGAGGAATGAAATAGGGCAGTGGCAGGGGGTCTAGATATTTACTCAGCTTCCTCCTTCCCTCCCAGAGTTTATGGTGTGAGGGACTAAGTTCTCCTCTGCATCCACCTTTTGGCTAGAAGCAGATGGGGTAGATTAAATGTTCCTTGTCCCATATCAGCCAATGTGTCATTTGTTGTGTTTGACTAAAAGCCACTACAAATCCATTTTTAAAAAAAAAACATAAATGTACATCCATATAAATCCCATATTCTTAATCAGGAAGGAAAAGCCACTCATTTCACTCATCTGGGAATAGCTTATTTAGTTAAGACTTAGGTATTAATTTTCAAACACAACCACGTCTTCTCTGTTTCTGTGTGTCTTTGAATAGCAGACTGTGAGCAACACGGGCTGGTATTTAATGCACAAAGTTTGTAGTTTGTTGTGGTAGCAGACTCTCAGAGAAAGAAGGTTAAATATCTCACAAAATGACAAGTCCTACAATTCCATAGCATTGAGCCATTGCAGTTAAAGTGGTGTCAAACTGGATTATTTCTGTGGGGTGGGTGCAGTCTAAGTGAAAACTCTTTTTCACCCCATCCCTTTTTGTACCTTTGCTTTCTCTTCTCTTACACCACTGTTTCCACCCTGGTTTTCACTCATCTTCTTCTTCAATAGATCATAAACAAACAGCTTCATTTATATACCGCTTCATATTGAACTAACAGTGCCTAAGCAGTTTACAAAGTGTAAGCTAATTGCCCCCAACAATCTGGGTACTCATATTAGCAACCTCAGAAGGACGCAAGCCTGAGTTGAGCTTGAGCCTTTTCGCTGGTATTGAACTCGCAATTGTGGCTGCAGTACAGGCATTTAACCACTGTGCCACCAAGGCTCCTATAAGTCATACACTTTCGGAAGGTTGGGAAGATTGGAATTTGGAGCAAATAGGTATGATTTCCACCCTACTTATGGTCTCTGTCAAATATTCTCATTAATAAGTTGCATTGAGCTAAGTAGACAAATTATGTGCTCAGCCACTGATCTTTGCAGATCATTCTTCGTCATAGGAAATGGGACCCAGAGAGAATGCAGTTATTTGGGTTTACAACACTTATTGAAGAATTGCTTAGAGGCTCTAAAGGAATTTCTAATTAAGAATTCTACATCTTTGATTTACTGACTGATCTTTGTAGCCAGTCACTTATTGCTGCATTTGCATTAGATCAGTGTCTTCTAGCTGAAATAAATGTGTTATTCTTTACTAACCTTCAACAGGAGTAAGTGAACATTGTACATGTCAACCAGGGTGGGAGTGGGAGACAGAAGAGATGCAGATCACTGACAAAAATGAACTGATCAAGTTATCCAATGAGATTCATGTTTTAGGACAGCCAGACTTGTTGGAATCCCCCCAACCACAGACTGTTATGAGTTATGCTCAACAAATATGAATATTAGACTTTGATGCATAAAGCAGGGAGCTGCCTATTGCCAGAGTCAATGTGCACTGGAAGAAGACATGCTGGAACATAGGACAAGACAACCTCGATCTCTATCCAAGTCAAGTCTCAATTCAAAGTGCAAACTGGAATTTCCCCCAACCTGCCTTTCTGTTGACAAGGAAATAGTTTGATTGATGAGAGCAATCAGTGTTGAACACACACAAACACAAGAGTTTACTTCCACTGAATGGAGACCTGCCAAATTGGATCAGACTGGTACACCCCTATTGTGAGATATTGTGCAGTTCCTAGAGATGTTGGGCAACCCTACCTGGATTTGGAAAGGGTCTATACTTAATTGCCTTAGCCTCATGTATACAACCTCATTGCTGTCAATCCCCCCACAAGACCATCTAAGATTCATTATCAGTGATCAGAGGGCATGTTTACATCTGCACTTTTTAAAAAGACACAAACTTTGCGCTCCTCATTTTTAAGCATGTGATTTTGTTTTTGTTTTTGAACCCTCCATAGAACAACATAGTCATCTTATGCCCTACCCAGAGGCATCCCCTTCACTCATTTTCAAGTCAGGGAATGGTTAAATACAGGCAAAGGGGCAGAGCAAGACAAATACTGAAACATCCAGAGACAACCAGACCTAGACTCTTCTTCACGTTGGAGGGTGAGTAAATCTGTATTCTCCTAAGCATCACGACAACCCTCTAGCCCCTTTAGGTTGCTCAGGAATAGAGGTTTTAGCACCTGTGTTGTTTTTCCCTTCTTTTACTTTGGGAAACAGCCTGCAATGAGTATAGACTGTTCTGTTGGTTTCTACTGCTACCCTTTTCTGTTTTTTTAATAAAGAAGTAATTGTGCTCAACCTGATTTTCTTTCCTTTTGGGGGGTGGGGGGAGGGGAGAGCTATTCTCATTATTTGTCCAGTTTAAAAACCCTTTGAAACCTTCAGTCTATAAGGTCCTGCAGAGAGTTAGTGCTTGGTGGAGCTTTCCCCCAAAACCAGTAAATCCAGTGCATTGCTCTTGATATTGCACCATGGGCTTTTTAGTCTATGGGGGGGGGGGGGTTGGAGAAAGTCACCATTAAAATAACAAAGAACACTTAATGTCACTAGCAGTCTGTACCCCTACAGATCAACAGTAACAAGCTCCATGCTATTCTCAGTAATCCCAATGGCCTGTTTTGAAAACCAGACATTTAAATAATGAATTAATCAACAACAATCTGATCAATCAAATAGTTGCTAGTCATTAATGTTAGTGGCAATGAATTTATCTCCCAATTTCCAACGCTTAACGTTATTAAATTAATTTTCAGACCTAATTAATTTTCAAAGCTTTGGTTAGAATCACAAACATCTCACAACTGGACTCTGTGAATAGTGCCTTCCTTAGCTTAATGTCTCTGCATTGGACACATGCACAGAGACTCACACCTTGCCAGGAATCATGTTTTCTTTAGGTTTTTGTGGTTTTTTTGGGCTATGTGGCCATGTTCTAGCAGAATTTCTTTCTGACGTTTCGCCAGCATCTGAAGATGCCAGCCACAGATGCTGGCGAAATGTCAGAAAGAAACTCTGCTAGAACATGGCCACATAGCCCAAAAAAACCACAAAACACTATGGATGCCGGCCATGAAAGCCTTTGACTTTACACTGTTTTCTTTGTTATCAACATTTTTTTCTTATAAAACTAACTAGTGGATGCAAAATGGCAATGTGCATTATGTGAGTATAGTAGAAAAGCCTAAGATAGGATCATCGCTTAACCCTGAAGTGAGATTTAAAAGATGTCCTCTAGCTATGTAAAAGTGCTGTGTTTACAAAACCTGTCTGCTGTAGACAGCCATGTTAAATGCCTGAAATGGAACTAATGTTGAACATAGCAAAAGTGTTAGCAAACACTTTTTACACATTCCACAGCAAACTTTTGTGCAAAGAAAAAAAAACTGCCTCAGGAGGAAGCTTCACTTTTGTGGGTGAGTATGGCAGCTGTTGTCTATAACTGCAGGAAAAAAAAATCAAGAGATTATATAGACATTGCAGTTTCCTGTGGTCTCAGGGGACAACTGGTATCCAGTATCAAAGAACCTGTTATCAGGCTACACAGTAACTCCTGGTGTTTGTGTGTGTATGATGTTCATACATTTAGTTACATTCTTTAAAATTGAAATCAATGGAATTACTTCTGAATAGACATATATAGGATTACATTCTAACACTGCAATCCAGGATGAGCAGGAAAGAGATTATTTATCCTGAAAAATTGTGACACAACCATTTGGTTGCTGTCCAGGTGTCAGTTTAGCAAATAAATATGCATGAAATGAGAATGGGATCTTAGTTGTGAAGGGAATATCGTTCACCACAGAGCTTATATCTTTAGCTATTTCATTATGATTTCCCCCCAGTTCTAGTTTCCATGGTGGATAAAATTGTTACAGGATTGCTATATAGGCATTTGCATTTGAACAGAAAGGATTTGTTGTTGTGTTGTGTGCCTTTAAATTGTTTCTGACTCATAGTGACCCTAAGGTCAACCCACCATGTGGTTTTCTCAGCAATATTTGTTTAGAGGAGTTTTGCCTGTACTGTCTTTGTGCATATCTCCAATGCAGAGATGTTAATCTGAGGCTGAGACAGTATGACTTGCCCAAGGTCACTTAGTGGGTTTCAATGGCTGAGCTGGGATTCGAGCTTGAGTACTAGTCCAGTACACAAACAACTACATCATGCTGGTTCTCAGAAAAGGATCAATGGGTCTAGGGTTGCCATATGCCAGATTTCAGCAGGACAGCCTCGGTTTTTCAGGCTTGGGAATGTCCCATCCTGCTTTAGACAGCTGTCCCAGACTCTCAGTTCTTGCCTTAGTCTCAGATCAGTGTCTCGTTTTCCCCAGGCTTGGCCTTCCTGTTTAAATATTTGAAAGGATGTCACATTGAGGAGGGAGCAAGCTTGTTTTCTGCTGCTCCAGAGAACAGGACCCGGAACAATGGATGCAAGCTACAGGAAAAGAGATTCCACCTCAACATTAGGAAGAACTTCCTGACAGTAAGGGCTGTTTGACAGTGGAACAAACTCCCCCGGAGTGTAGTGGAGTCTCCTTCCTTGGAGGTCTTTAAGCAGAGGCTAGATGGCCATCTGTCGGGGATGCTTTGAATTGGATTTCTTGCATGGCAGGGGGTTGGACTGGATGGCCCTTGTGGTCTCTTCCAACTCTATGATTCTATGATTCTATGATTCCTTTCCCAACAGGCCTGCCAGTGGCTATGTTTGTGGGAGACTGAGGCTGCAGTCAGGGGGAGGGCTTCCAGCTCCTTCGGTCCAATTGTTCAGGCCCAGAGGAGAAGGAGCTTTCAGCTGAGAGAGCTGCGGAATGGAGACAGGCTGAGAGAGGCAGTGCAGCAGAAACAAGGTCCTACAAGGCCTGCTAGGCATAGGTCCTGCTGGGCCTGGGGGGGTTGGGGTTGGGACTGGGCTGGGCTTGCTGCTGCTGCCCCTGCTTCCCTTTGGGTGCCATTCAGTGATGTTTTGGGGCAGTGGCAGCCCCATCCCTTCAAACAAAGGCTGGATGACCATCTGTCGGGGATGCTTTGATTTAGATTTCCTGCATGGCAGGGGGTTGGACTGGATGGCCCTTGCAGTCTCTTCCAACTATGATTCTATGATTCCCTCACAGAGGGAGCCTAGGCTGCCCGCTGACACCCCAAAACCTCACCGAATGGCAGTGGTGTCCCCATCCCTCCCCTTTCCACAAAGTCCTACCAGGCCACCGTTCAGCAAGGTTTTGGTGTGGCGCCAGGCGACCTAGGCCTTCTAGGCCTCTCTCTGCCAGGGAGGGCTGGGAGGAAAGGATGTGGTTGCTGCCACCATTTGCTGCGCCTTTGGCTTGGCAGAGGGCAGCCTTGGGTGTGACTTACCCAAGGGGTTTTCTTGGAATGTTTGTTCAGAGGTGTTTTGCCTTTTCCTCCCTCTGAGGCTGAGAGAGTGTGACTTGCCCAAAGGTTTTCTTGGAAGACTTGTTCATAAGGGGTTTGCCTGCCCCTTCCCGTGAGGCTGAGAAAGTGTGACTAGCCCAGTGGGGGTTTTTTATGGCCAAGCAAGGGATCGAACCCTGGTCCTCTTCCAACACTGCTTCCTTCCACGCTTCTTCAGATGCATTTAGTCTCAGAGGTGCTCCAAAATCTCTATGTCCTTGAATTGTATTATTATTATTATTATTATTATTATTATTATTATTATTATTATTATTATCAACTGAAAGAAAGAAGTTGGCAGCATGAGCTTTCCTAAAGTCTGCTTCCTCAGATGCATTTAGTCTCAGGGGTGCAACAAGATTTCTATAATATAAGGATTTATATTAATGTATGTATATATATATATATATATATATATATATATATATATATTAATGTTTTTGGCTTTTAGTTGGTGTGTCCTGCATTTTTCTTGAATGTCCTACTTTTTTTGGGGGGGGGTAAATTTTGTCCTACATTTGTCCCACATTTTAACCTAAATTTTGTCCTACAATTTTTGTACATTTTGTCCCAGTTTGGTGGTAGAAAATTATGGAAAGTCTAAATGGGACCAAAATGACTGTATATGGTTCAGTGGTCAAGCCACCAACCTCTTCACTTGTCTGGAAAATTAATGCTAAATTTCCCAGGGAATAGCATACCTTCCAAATGTCCTAGTTGGCAGGGATGATACTGATTAATCCTCTGTCATCTCATTTTTCCCCACCTGCTTTTAAAACATTTTGTTTTATCTCTGCTCTTACCACTTCTCATCTTATTTCAATTGCTACAACCCACTTTCAAATTGCCAAATTAATTTGCACTCAGTTAACTAAAAGGGAGAAGAGGAAAGAGGCTGTCAAGGCATTTCTAATTAAGGATTATTCCTAATGGGCTCAGGCAAAAGCAAGCTGCTGCAACCCCCTCCTAGCTTTTGTGTTGTTCATCATTAATAACATTTGCCATCTTGAGCACACTTTACTATTGTTTGGCTACACAAGTCCAGGTTTTCAACTGCGAAACGTTAGGAGGAATATAATCACTGAAGACACTTCTTAAAGCCATTTTGGCCAAGATGTTTGTCAGCTAACTTTAGGTTGATTGACTCTGAGGTCTAAAAATCACCTTTTAGGGTTGCCCTTCTGTGGAATATGCTGCCTGTAGGTTTGTTTTGCACTACAAGAATTCCCAGATTGATTTTTTTTGTTAAAAAAAGTTAAAAATTACATACATCCCACAAATCTACAGCTATCTCTTTTTCCAGGGAAACCTAAACATGGGAACACTGGAAAATTACATCAGACAGAAAAGTGGGCAGAGCATATCATTTATCATAAATGACTTTCCAGATATTGTCAGATTATTAGCCAACACTTAATGTAGTAGCTGGGGTGGATTGTCTGTGTATATGTGGTTTTCTGTGTACTTAATTGTAAAACCATTCCTTATTACAGTGAGAAAACACCACCACACTCTTAATAAAAACCATGGCCCTGTATCTGCTAAGAATATAGAAAAAGACTTGGAGCACACCAAAGGCCCAAGTAGTTCAAAATTCTGTTCACACAGAAGGAAGCCAAGCCTTTCTAACATACTCTCCAACTGTCTCAAAGATAGGGACAATCCCAATTAACCCTCTGTTGTCCCACTTTTTCAGCTGCTTTTAAAATGTCCCAGTTTGTCTCGACTTCTCCCACTTTCTTTCTGTGTCCTTAGCTTACTTCAGCTGCTGCAAACTGGGATCGGAGAGAAGAGGGCAAAATTTTGTTCTTCTTGGTAGGCTCAGGCACTACAATCCAATGTTGCTTGGCCACACATTATGCTTTTCATCTCTGAAACACTAGAGGGTATATTCTAACCATCCAAACTCTTTTGAATTTTATCCCAAGAAGAATGTTTGCAGGATTGAATTTGGGGATGGGTGGCGGTGGAGGAAAGAAAACTCAACTTCACTGATTAGTAATGATATATGATGAAGGCTAAGGATAACTTTAACAATAAATAATATTAGGGAGACATTACATCATGCTACAGTGTCAGAGGGGAATTAAAACTTGACTTCAAGCCTTTATTTTCCAAGGCATGTCAGAGGCAGTCACAGATTTAGTCAGAGAATCAGTATGTGTTCACCGTTTTAACTCTCTTTGCAGCCTCCCATGTTCATTCCTGCCCCATAAATAAAATGCCAGGTCTTGTTTTATTTTGAATGTTTCCACATGGTTTAATTGTTATCCAGTTACTTCTACACATTCGACTATAGTGCCAGTTTGCTTATATACAGTAATCTATTTTTTCTGAGCCACACATTACATATTCACATTCTGTATGAATGCCACTCACCCAAACCATAGAATCATAGAGTTGAAAGAGACCACAAGGACCATCCAGTCCAACCCCCTGCCATGCAGGAAATCTAAATCAAAGCATCCCCGACAGATGGCCATCCAGCCTCTGTTTGAAGACCTCCAAGGAAGGAGACTCCACCACATTCCGAGGGAGTTTGTTCCCTGGTCGAACAGCCCTTACTTAGTTCCTCCTAATCTTGAGATGGAATCTCTTTTCCTGTAACTTGCATGCATTGTTCCGCGTTCTAGTCTATGGAGCAGCAGAAAACAAACTTGCTCCCTCCTCAATATGACATCCCTTCAAATACTTAAACGGGGCTGTCATATAACCTCTTAACCTTCTCTTCTCCAGGCTAAACATACCCAGCTCCCTAAGGCGTTCCTCATAGGGCATGGTTTCCAGACCCTTCACCATTTTAATTGCCCTCCTTTGGACATGCTCCAGTTTCTCCACATTCTTTTTCAATTGTGGTGCCCAGAACTGGACACAATATGCCAGGTGGGGCCTAACCAAAGTGGCACTATGACTTCCCTTGATCTAGACACTATACTTCTATTGATGCAGCCTAAAATCACATTGGCCTTGTTAGCTGCCGCATCGCACTGTTGACTCATGTTCAACTTGTGGTATACCTGGACTCCTAGATCCCTTTCAAAAAGTCATCCCATCGCTGTCACACAGGGTGAGGACACAGGAGAGTGCCTTCTTAGTGGTTGCATGTAGGCTATGGATCACCATCCCAAGGGAAACTTAGTTGACCCCCTCCCTGCTCTTTTTGCCATAGGCAAACATCTTATTTAAACAGGTCTTCAGCCTGTTACTGTTTGGGACTGGGTGTGCTCTTTTTAAAAATATATTTTGAGTATGATTTAACAATTTAAATTAAAATTTTAATTAAATGGTTTAATGATTTTCAAAACAGTATTACATATTGTTTTAACCATTTTCTAGTCAATTACATTGCAAACTGCATTGGATCACATATTGGAAGAAAAGCGGGATATAAATTGAATAAATAAACCTATTCCTCTGTGCTTAGAAACATTGCTGTGTCATGATAGCTTTAACTTCTCCATGACTGGTATCGGGAGGTGTCTTGGGGATGGGATGGGATGGGGTACCTTTGCTTGAAAATGGACTCATCACAAATCTCCTCTTTCTTCTATTGTCTTTTAAGATCATGCATACTTCTGCATGTATGTTTATGTGGACAGTGAAATGTTTTTGAACTGCCTATGGCTCTCCTCAGTGAAGGCAGATCAAGCTAAAATGAGCTGGCATATTTATTCACCTTTATCCTGCCCCTGTTTTACAGCTGAGCCATGATTACTTGTTCTATGTGATCCTTGATGCCATAGTGGCAGGAGAGGAATGGGAGGTGAGTTTGATTCAAATTTACCTATACCATCACTGCTGAAAGCTAAAAGCTAGAAAGAATTGGCTGTTCATCTTGGGTCAAAGGTAATTTTACTTATTTTCTATAGGGATTTATCTCTGCCCTTCAATTAAATGTTGAGGATGGGTTACAAAATTTCAAATCATAACAAAAGGGTACAAAAATACATACAAAGCAGATAAATAAATAAATAAGTACGCACAAAGAACAAACAGATTAAAATAAAAATCCAGAGAAAATGAAAAGTTAAATCTAGGTGCATCCTGAAGAGTGCATTCCAAAAATCACAGTGACACCACTGTTGTTGGCATTCACTCAGCATATCTTAGACAGTGAGGAGACACAGAGCAGGGCCTCTGAAACTCATATTGTTGTACTGATGGAGACTTGTGGAACCAATTCCTTGCTGATCTCCAGCTGTAAAGCACTTTAAAGGTTAAGACCTAATTTCCCACTGACCATGTACTAGCATAAAAGTATAGTTAAGTGACATCGAGGGATCCCAGTAGCCTGAATTTCCAGTATGGTCAATCATGCTATTTAAATACTTTGTTTACGAGCTTACTGTGAAACAACTGGATATGTCTGAGAACATTAGTAAATCCATCTCTGTAGAATACATTTTAATGCAACACTTACATTTATGAAATATCTCCCTGTACTCCTAATTTTTCTATTAGAGGTTAGAGATAACCAGCTACCTACACAACTGAAGCCAGCAATGGTGAGTCTATAAGCAGACCACCATGAGAGCAAATGATCAACAGTATCCAACAGCTAAGATCATTAAATTTCTGTATTTTACTGGTGTGAACTGGAAAGCAACGATAAACAGTGAAGAGTTTAAAGTTGTACCAAAATGAAGTGGACAATCTGCAGCAAAATCTTATATTCTTGAAGATGTTTATATGTTCAGCATTCATTTTCTGTTAACACAGAACACAGTACTGTTCTACTGATTAATGTATTTAAAATTTGAAAAATAAATAAATAAAAGAAAATGTAAAGGATGTTATAACAGCAAAAAGGTATTTAATAATTATTTTAAAAGTAAAATTACGCTTTGCATTTTGAAATGATAATTCACATAGTACAGATAGAAAGGGCTGATATGAAAGCCATCAGAATCAATGGAGGTATAAAAACATTTGGGATTGAAAAGTGGCATAGGCTATATATGTGGCAGCTTCCACAGAGATAAGGAGAAGAGGAAGAGCAGGCATATCAATCAACTTAACAGAGAAGCTTCTGGAAGCTGTGTGAGGTCAGGAAGGGGCAGGTAGTATTGCCAGAAGCTATTGCAAGATTTCAAGTTTGTGTAAGAAAAAGGAACTGTAGGCTATTTATTGAATTGGTACTTGCTACTGCAACGCTCAGAAACATAAGGATGTAATCTTGAAGAAGAGGTTAGAATCGAGCTGAGAAGCAACTGGCATCAAAGAGCAGTAACTAAATCTGACAAAGAGCAGTAGCTAAACACAAACAAAGACAAAGAAAAGTCTGCTTTGAGATTTTAAATAAATTGCGATAAAGCTGTGACGCTAGCCATATTAGTCCCAGATAAGGAGAAACACAAAATGAGTAAGACAATAGTGTCCAACAAATATAAGTGTGCTAGTCTAACTTATCAACTATTACTATTACAAATCCATTTTATTTATTTCCCATTAGTTTAGACATTACAATGCCAGAAAGGGCCTTAGCCATTTTGGCAATTTTTTTTTGTATGTAGCCCATATCTAGCATCTTGTAATGGAATAACATTTTTATGGAACTCAGCATACTTAACTAGTTTATTTATTGCTAATGACAAGGCTTTTCTTCTCTTCTCTCCCAACCCCTTTCCCTTTTATATTGTCTCTTTCAAATTATAAACCTGTGTCAAGTGCTGCTTTTGCATCTTACCCTCATGAATTTAGGGGCAGGCTGAGGTACAGTGATGGGATATGCAGTGTAATAATTAATGTAAGAGAATGGTTATCACACAGATGGTATGACAACAAAATAGAGGTCAGCCATGGACTGTGACATCAGTCATTCTGCTGGGAAGAAGCTGGAGGAAAGAACAAAGGGGGAGGAGGTATGGGAATTATTTGAGTAGGTAATGAATGAAATACCCGTTCAGTATTTTGACATTATTTGTCTTTTAATTAGGCAATGTAATACTTGCTGTTTAGTTCTGACAGTGAATATTTCTAATGTGGATCTATACTTACTGAATAAAGGATTGCTGAGTTTTAACTACTGAAGCCTTTATTTCTGAATTTGATTAACTGCTGGACACTCATGCCATGAACTCATTATTGATGTCATTACTGATGTTTGCAAGTTTCTCTGGAAGCCTTTTTTTCCCAAAATCTGTATGTAAAAATGCTTCATTCCACATTTGCAACTTTGACTTTTGCAGATTTATTTGTGAGTTTGATTAATATGTTCTCCCTAGGAATCTCTAAGTCCTCCAGAGAAATTCTGCTGGAAGTTGACCACAGAGTTGCACTGGAAGACCTACAGCTTCCTATAGAAAACACTTCTCTAGGCATTTGTAGGTCTTCCAGCATGGTTCTTCTGGCAGTTGTTGACCATAGAGTTGTGCTGGAGGACCTACAGATTCCTAGAGATGTATTCTCTCAGGTAAAAAAAAAAGGTTTGTTTTTTTTAAATTAGTTTTTCCACTGTCATGGTAGTCTGGTGGAAACAGCCCCTTCTGAAACTGGATTGGGGCCACAGCAACCGCACGCCACAGTCCCAATCCACTTTGAAGCCGTCCAAAAAAGGAGCAGCAAATAGCCACTGCTTTTTTGGGTGGCAAAAAGTCATCTTTTCCACCCACACTGCGGCAGGAACCTGGCTTCATGACGCTCCGGCAGCTTGCAGCACCACTGGATCATCATGAAGCCACCCCCATGTAAGTGGCTGGGTGTCGTCTGGGCAGCCTGGGAGTGTGCAGCATATAAACATTGCACTCCTAAACCGTCCAGAAGACGGCGCAAAGGGGCAGTCTGTTTCGCCCAAAAGATTCCTAAGTCAGCAGGGTTAACAAAGTAACTTTCCCAGTGCTGCTACTATTATTATTCCCTTCCCAGACCTTTTTCACAAAAAGAAAGTTTTTCCTAGAAATGTATTACAGAGCAAAAGGACAGCAGAAGTTTTCAGTGTCTAAAAGGGGCATGTATTCTCACTAAGACAGGCAGCATTGAAAGCTCCCAGCTCTTCAAAGCAGCCAAACCCCCATCTAAACTTCTTTTCACTATTTCTTATATTTCCTCAGAAGCACTATTCCTATGTTGGTTTTTTAAAGCAAGAATTGTTTTCCCCTCTGTACATGCTCTCAGAAACATGGTTGGTCAGATGATCATTTTAAGTTTTCTACTATCAGAGCAAAGGCAATTTTCAGATATCTGGGGTGGATGTGTCTAATTGTGAGGCACCAAAATGTGTACATAAGATGGCAAGTATCCTTTCTATTTCTGCATTTGTTATTGATGTCCACTACACCATAATCATGACAACCATTATTGTTACATTCTTTTATAACAGTATATATACACCCTCCTATCAAATTGGCTTACATTAGCATCTGAACACAAAACACATGAAATATTATACATTTACTGACCATTAAGAAATACATCTTCTTCAATCTGTCTGGAGCCTCACAACAGCAGATTATTCTTTTCAAGGCAATGGGAGTTGAGTTGTCACATTGCATAGCATTACTTGACATTTCAGGGTGTTTCCTGGGTGGCAGGGTATTTTGTTGCTGTGTTTTTCCAGGTTTGGAGGGTCTTAAGGGTAAGCAGCACCAGAGAAGGAAGAACTTTTGATTTTTTTTTTTCTGTATGAGATGGTTTCAAAGTCTGGCCATCCATCTTCACTCATTCCCAGCTTGCACAATGGCTGTCTGTATTAGTGCAAATGTTTGTATGTGCAAACATCTTATGTAATGCCAGTGCAGCAGAAGGCCAAGAGGGGATTGTGGAGAGAGACAGTGGGTTCATGCACTTGATCTACTGTGCCCTTTGGAATGAAACAGGGAATGATGTGTATTATGAATTATGCTTGAGTGCCTTGAATCACAACTATAGCAGCCCAGGGCCTGGGTTGAACCCCCCTCCCCCAAAAAAGACACCCTCAAAGGGTGTTAATAAGCCCCACACACCCTAGCAAGACAATGGGATCTAGAAAACGTCTTTGCAGATCATGTGTGCTAATGTAGCTCTTCCTAGACGTACAACCTTGAAAAATATACTTTTAAGCTACCACTCCTAGAATGGGGAGTTCTAGGAGGGGTAGCCAAGGTGACTAAACTGAGACTTCAGCCTACTTCGGCCACATCATGGAAGTCTACTGCTTTGGCAACATCGTGGAAGGCACAACTCATTGGAAAAGACAATAATGCTGGGAAAGTTTGAGGGCAGCAGAAAGAGAGGAAGATCACACAGTAATATTTTTTATTATTATTTATAAACCACTAGATGGTTAAACTTAAACAGGAAGGCTACAGGACCTGAGCAAAGAGGATGAGGATGGTTCTTGGAGATGTCTCATCCACAGGACTCCCATGAGTCGAGGTCAACTCAAAGGCAGTTAACAACAACAAAACCCCAGTAGTTACTTTTCCAAGATCTGCTAAAAAGTGAAATGGGAGTCATATAAATGGAGGCCAGTTCAGCACAAATAAATTAGAAAACCCTGATAAGGTGCCAAAAAAGGGGAAATAATAAAGTGCTTGGAAACAAAAATAACTGAGATTGAATGATGGAGGGCAAAGATCGGGATTCTAACACTTATGAACAAACCCCTATAAATAAAAAGATTGCCTTAGTTTATTACTTGAATAGGATGCATTTCATACTTCTGTAATTTCTATCCAACATGTACCTGTTAGAATGTATGCATAACAAACTCTTATTTTTCATATAAAAATTATAAAAAGAATGAAAGAATCTGAATTACTGGAATCCCGATGTTCTATTTAATATGCCAGTTCTACAAAGCATGCAAAGTTTGTGTGTCAGTCTTGTGGTTAAAGCTGTTGAATAAGCATTTGCATAAAAGACGGCTGGAATGAAAAGACTTTGGATGATTACAAAAATAGACATTTTGAAATAATGGGAAAGGGATTTTGTTTGCGAGGCTGACTGTTAGGGGGTACAAAGGTAAGTTTGCATGTGTTTCTATACCAAATTGTTCCTCTTTTAACCTGAAAAAGTAGCCAAAGAAAAACCTTAAATCAAATGACCCAATCCAACTAAGTGCTCCATCCTAACCTTAACACTTAGGTTCACATTTAAAAAGAATGAAACCTGCTATCAAGGCAGCAATAGGAAAAAAAAAATCAGTGTGACACCTCCAATGGCTATAAGTACAATATACACAAACCAGACAGTCCCAAGATGGGGCAGGGTGTGAAGGGTGACATGATTGTGCATTGCCAGTGTCTTACTGGGCATAACTCTGCTCTGATGTCCAGTGCAGGGTCGCAGGTGTGACTGCACGATCAAAGAGGGCGGTCATCCAAAGGGATGGCATCTAGGCAGGAGGCATTTGCTGGCAGTGTGTTCCTGTGACAGTAGACATGAATGGTAGGGACAAAATTAAAAAACAACCCAGCAGCATGGCTATGCCGTATGGTTATGGTGTGCACATGCAGGCCACTCTGGGAGCGGTCAGTGCAGTCAATGGGGTCACAGCCTGCTCTCAGAAGAAGCAGCTTTGGGCCACTCTTTCCTGCCCATCTGCTTGACTCCATAGTGACTCCCATCAACATCTAAATGTACAGTCTATCCTCTGTATCGATGGGAGTTCCATTCTACTCCTCCCCCCACAGATGAAAAACATGGGATTTCATGTCCCATTAGTGCCAATGGATGCATGAAGTGCATGTGACAGTGTTGCCATGGTTCCATCCACACACCACCATTCACAATAATGGGGTGGGGGTCATCCACAGATGGTCCAAGTTATAGATTGTTTGCATGCCAATACAGAGGGTGGACTGTATATTCAAACTGGAATTACAATACACACACACACACATACACCCCCCCCCCAAAAAAAAAACACCTCTGAAGTGGATCTGAATCTTATGGACAGGCCAGTTTCAGTCTGGACTTTTAGGCTACCCAGAGGGGAAGAACTGGCACATTTTGCCCTGGGCTCACAAAGCATGGCCTTCTTTTCTCAGCAGAGGGAGCAGGGGCTGGAATAATTCTATTAGATTCTTGTCTTACCTGGCAGTTTAGCCACAAAATTATTATTTTTACTTTGTTCAAAACTGAACAAAGACATAATGGAACAACTCAATGCTTCAGTATTGCAGACTGCACAATCAGTTGAAAACACAAGTGACGATAAACAGAAAAGAACTGTATACACACAAAACCAAACCTGACAACAATGGTATTTAATCAATCCATGATTTTATTTATATGTTTTATACTCCACCTTTTACTTCAAGGCATCTTACAAAAACATTTTAAAAGAAATATAATAAATCAAATTAAGAATGTCATACAAAACAAATTATAAAATAGCAGTATTGCAAGTATTAAAATAGAAAAAAGTCAACTAAAAATGAAATCTGTTAAAGAGTGCCATAAATAAATATGTAATCTTAAACATGAAAGTTAAGGATTGTTCTGTAAGTCAAAAACCTTATACTATACCTAGTTACCACAGAGTAAATCCCATTGAGCTCAGAAGACTTTATTCCTGAATAAACATGTTTATGACTACACAGCACAACTTCCTCACCTGGGGCTTACAAGATATTAAACTTCTATTAATCAGTCAATAAAAGGACAGACAAATGATCAAGTGACAATTAACATCCATATCTATACATACAATTTGACAGAGCAGCTAAGTAACTCAAACACAGAAATGGTCAGAAACTCAAAATTACGACAGGATATCCTTAAACTGGCGATTTGGAAATTACTAAAAAGATTTGAAATTAAACTTTATCATTCCAAATTGAGAAGTACAGTGTTTGGGAAGTCTTGCTTTAATGGTACAATTCCTTACAATTTGTTTTTTCTGGACTCTGCCATATCTGCCTTAAAAACAGGCATGAGGATGGAGCTGCAATTTCCATAAGAAATGTAGAAAGGTGATGGAAACATGCACGCTAACTTTCATGCTGATGTCTCAATATTCAGCAAAGCTTTAAATAGACATGTTAAAATGCACAAGCATTTTGCCCACCTGCAACAAACAAACCTGGAAAGTGAAAAATGTTGCTAGAGGTAACATTATTCTTTGAAAAAGTTTTAAGAGGGTTTCAATCAAATTTCTAATTAACAAGTTCTATTCCACACTTGAATTAATAAAAAATGGAAACATAATAATAATGGGTAGCTATGAAAATTTGCCTCTTTTGTGTTTTCATAGATTTGAAATATTTCATTAATTTTTTCATCAAAAGAATAGTTTATCTGCATTTTTTGCATTATTAATGCTATGCTACAATAACACTGTTAATGCAGTTTCATTATTTCCACTTCAATGAAAAACACAGAAAATGTGTGTGTAGTGCTTGCTTCTGGGGTTTTGCAAGCTTGAAAGCAATCAATCGTCTTCAAATTAAGGAATGAGGGAAATATACCACTTTCATATATTTTATAAATCAGATTTCTCTTTTTGTTTCTGTAGACTGATTTCTTCATATAGTTGTTGCCGGAACTTCAACATGTCTTCTACATCTTTGTACTGAAGCATTTCTTCAACAGACAAGAGCTTAAAACCATTCAGTTTAAAAGGTGACTTGTTCTGCACTGAATTTAAAATCCCTAATGACATTTTCACTGAATCACTTAAAGTGGAGCAAACTGGGAAAATCCGAACTGTCCATAAACTCAGACGTGTCTTGTCACCAGAAAAGAGCTCACCTGAAACACTCAGGCCCCAGAGCTCCAAGAACTGTACAAGGCTGATTCCAAAAAAGCTTAGCAACTGTGTATCTGCCAGGTCTGTCACATTCTTTTTCAAATTATCTTCTATCCCAAACACCATGCTCACATACATTAATTCTCCATCAATCCTCATGCTTAGTGTTGTCAGGAAAGTATTTGGTGGTATGTCTGCTTTTGTGTCAATAGAGCAGCCACTGATAATACAGTTAGTTCCTACTGACACCTCAGGTCCAAGTCTAGAATATTCAACTACTGAACCAGGTGCAACAGAACACTGTAAATTCAGTGAACTGTGAATGATGCAAGGTGATTTCCCTATATCTTCTGTGCTGTTTGGACAGATGCTAAAAACAGCTGGCAGCAAACCCATTTCCAGTCTCAGTTTTCTATCAGAGGTGAAATGAAACAAACACTCTTGAGTAGTCCCAATGTGATAGAATTTGGAGTTATTTAAAAGTATAACATTGAAAGGCAATCCTTTGAGAAGAGCAAATAACTTTTCCCTTATTTCCATTAGACCTGAATCTTCTTTTGTGACATTTTCTGCATAACCTTGTGTTGCTCCAGACCCTATTGCTTGTAGAAAGTCACCATATGCATCTACTTCACAACAAAGCATGCCCAACTGCTTATAAAATCCTAGCAGTAGTTTTGCAGTGCTGTGATCAATGTAAAATAAGCTATCTGTATACGCATATTCAGGGTCCACAGTTGAACTTTCCAGGTCTCTAGGAAGTTCATTTGTCTGACAATTATGCCTTTTATACACTGCTCCGAACTGGTACATACTTTCAATGCTAGGCTTATGCAGGAAACGGTGACAAAATCTGTATTCAAGGTCTCTTTTTTCTGTCACTTGTAATGGTGGCTCCAAAACAAACACACCATGAGACGTACCAATAGTCAAGGTGGAAGGATGAGCTAATGCAGTAAATCCAGGCCGATCAAACCTTACGAATTCAGTTGCTTCGATGTTATAGAGCTCAATATCATCTGCACAAGTAATCAAAACACCTGGACTCATATGAATAGGAAAATCAATGTACATTGCCAGTTTTAAATCCAGCATTTGATAAACTGGATCTCCAAAAGGCAAAGCTGTGAAAATTTTTCCCAGAGCACTTGCATTTGGTAAACGTTGACTATATCCACCTTCATAGAAGAAGAAAAAAAGAAACAAGAATAATTAAGGCACATAATGCAGACATGTACTATGAGTTTAAAAGATTTAACTCAAGGCTTCTTCATATAACCATTTTTGTCCAACAGATGAAATAGCCCTACAAAAATACCCCCACTTGGTAAAAACACTTTATGGAAACCCTTACAACATTATAGTCTGTAAACCGTTTTGATCTAGGGAAAAACGGTATACAAATAAAATTTATTATTATCATTATTATTATTATTATATCTGAAATTTGGAGCAGAAAATCATGGGATGGGGTGGCAAATATATAGCCCTCCAATACTGCTGGAATGTAGTTCCCATCAACCCGAGCTAACAAGCTAGCAAAGAGAGATTATAGTTGTGATCTAATAATATTCCCACTTCTGACACTAGATGCAGAGGGGATTTATTTATATAGATTTATATTTTATTTCTTCCCCAGTTACTCAGAGCAGTTTATGATATTTACAAAACAAGTTTACAAATCAAGGAAGTAAAAGCCTTAGCTAGAGAGAATTTATATATAAATTCACATTATCACTGTCATTATCATTTAAAGCATTCAAATAATAAGATCTTTTCATATCAAATACTTATTCTTAGATGCTATACAATACGCATGTTTTAAAATAGTACTAATACATTATTTTTGTTTCATTCATTATGAAAA